>JAPYYT010003024.1:0-14573 GCA_030522565.1 Ceratosolen corneri | reverse complement strand
CCTTTTGAAGACAATGTAAGAGTAACTCGATCGTTACTCAAAAATATATATACATATAAAATATTATCTTAAAATTCTCTTTTATTTGAGGCTGTTTGGTAGTCATAAATATTAAAAACATTCTAAGCAAATTAGTAAAGAAACAATACTATTTAGGGGTCCTCTTTTTAATATTCGATTCTCGAACAATTATATATATAACTACGTGCGTTTTCGATCTTTTTTATAATTTAATAAATCTTTAATTAATAAAAATTTAATAAAATTTCATAAAAATTTAATAAATCTCTACTTGTTTCTACATTACCCCGATTACATTAATTTTCTATCTTATTTTTCTCCCTGCTATCTCAATCCTTCCACTATCTGAATTTTCACACTCGGGGTTACGCCCGAACACTAACGATCAAAAATATGCCTACAAATATAAGGAATTTTCAAACAATATCGTATTATTCCGAGCCATTCGAGACTACCACAGAATTTTGAACACTAGCAAATAAAATATATTTAGATTGAAAATATTCCTTGCCGAACTATTCTTTTACACTTAAGTTATTATTAAAAAATTTTGAAAACTATTTTTTTTACTTTCATTGATTTTTCATATTTTAAAATATATTAGTTTCATCCAATTATTTTTTAAATTAGTGCCTTTAAAATTATTATTAACATGTTTTTACAAAGTATTTAAAATTGCCTTTATTTTTTTTAATTTTACATTTTAAAAATTTGTATAAGGTTTTATTACTGTTATTGTATAAATTCTATTAATAATTTAAATTAGAAAACGATTAATATAAGCGAAACATTTTTTAAAAAGTTATATTAATTTATTTATGTCATTTTGATTAGCCATTACTATTTTACGAATTTAAAATACTTATTTATAATCAAATATGATTTCAGAAATAATTTAGAATTGTAAAGTATTTTAAAACATGTATTTAAAAGTAAATTACGAAGTCATATTGCAATATTAAATTAAAAAAATTCTATATCGATTAGAAATATATAAATTGCAATAAAATAGTAACAAATACCATAAAAATTATTTTATAAAGAAATATATTACTTGTTAAAATTTTGATTATTAGTATTTAATAAAAAAAAAGTAAATTATAAAAGCGTAGAAAATATTTAGATGTATTTGAAACTTAAACTAATTATTTCTGATATATAGATTGACTTAAGAAATTAAATATACAATGTATACATTGTTGCTGTTCAATATTAAAAAAAAAAAGTGTAAGTACCAATATGCAATATGAATTATAGGAACATAGTATAAGTACCAATCTATAAACTTTAAATTTGACAGTGAATTATATTATTCAATTGTTAAATTATTATTAGTAATAAATTGTAACAATTACTTATTTATAATTAAAGGAATTTATCCATTCATGTTTTGCAAAAACATTTTTCGGTTAATCTTAAAAATAATAGAATAAATTAAACAATGTATACATAATCTTATAACAGTATTAATATATAAACAATTTAACAGCTTGCTATATTATATAATTTATGAAGTATTTTATACTGTTATATATTGATCCCTACCTAATCATTAATTTTATGGAATTCTAAGATCTTTTATATTTAATTATGTTTAAACAAATTTTTGAAGCTAATTACACGTTTCGTAATAATAAAATTACCATAAATTAATGTGAGCAATGAAAAATAATGGAACTAGAAACTAATATTTTTTATAAAATACTACTGTATTTAATGAAATAAAAGGCATTGTTCAAACATTTTATAATAGAAGACTGGAATTGATTTTCATATTACTTCATAACAAAATATTCTATATGATCTGTATTTTAAATAGAGATTGCATTAAAGATTATAAGCACATTATTGATTTAAACTTCCTATCACTGATTGATAATAGTTTTATATAAAAATCATAATATTTTGTGATTAATTGGTCAAAATATAACAATTAAAATTTTATTAATCTTGAAAATTTTTTTGAAAAAAGCTTATCAATATATAGTTTCCATTACAATTAAATAAACGAAATACACCAAATTTTCATAATTATGTTAATTTGGAAAAATTTTTAAATACTTTTGATTATTAAGTAAAAGAAAATCTAATAAGCGGTTTCAATCTTTTAATACTGTCATCGTTATTTTTTTTAAAGCGGACATTAATATATGTTGTATTGATTAAGATTGGCAACTCAAAATTAGTATTAAAATTTTATTAGTAAGAGAATTAATTTATGCTTAAGTTAATGTATATCGAACATAGGGGACTTCGACATCATTTCCATCTACATCGTTACAACATAGCTCAAAAACAAGAGCACGTACATGGGGTTCGAGTTTTTTCTTTGAAACTTTTTTTACTACTTCGGACATTGATAAATTCATTCGCTCTTGACATTTTTGTTTAGCCATAAAAAATGAATAAAGCATGCAAACTCCTTGAGAGAGCATCGTAACTTCTAAATTATGTTTCTGTTTGAAATATTCTAGAAATTCTTTCAAATTCATTTCACCCTGAACTTCAAACCTGTCCCATAAAGTCCATTCTGTATCATAATATTTCAATTTAGGTGCTGCTATAGGTTCAGAAAAACCAAAAAATGGTAGAGCAAGATTAATAAATCCATTTTTGTATAAAGACAGATCTTTGAAACCTTGTGCTAGTTTTACTAATTCAAAACATATTAAACCAGCAACAACACTAGTAGTTGTTGCTATAGCAGGAATAATTTTACCAGCAATTAATTTACTTTTATGTCTGTCAGCTGCTTGAATTCTATAATTAGCAGCTCGAAGATTTGAAGCAGCTACTATAAAATCTATATGGAAGTTATTGTCATCATCTTTCTCAAATTCTTGTGGATTAATACTAAGACCTAAAAATTAAGAAAAGATTAAATTAATGAATTAGTAATTAAATTAGTAATTAATGAAAAATATAAAAAAAATTTATGCAAAAATTTAATAAAATTATTATTAATAATTTATATCATATTCTAATTTATAATATATATTTTATTTATTCAATAAAATAGTGTAATAATTTCAATGAAAAACTGTAAAAAGAATGATTACACTTTACACTATTATATAGATCACTTCTTTTTACCGTGTTACCTTTCCTCCACGCCATCTTAAGGAGAGTACACGCTCGGGTTAGTTCTAGAATCAGAACACTAGCCTTAAAATGAGAACAGTGTCTAATAATTCCTAATTTACATTCGGTAACACCTTGGTAATTTATAAGCGGAAAAATAAACGCCAAATTGGATAGTGATTAAAATTAACATATATGATTGGCAATTTATTTATAAAAGATACGAACATGTTTGACTATGGACAGCTTAATAGAAATCAAAGTTCTATCATCATTGTTCGTAATATGAAATATAATACGAGATATTTTCAAGATATATTACGTGTCAACATTTTTTTTTTTTGAAGTTTATTAAATAAGACAAAGTAATTTGAAAATATGAGGAAATAAATTAGAAATAGTTTAAGACATATATAGGCGAATACAGATATGATATATATTGTGTTATACATTATTTCTTTATTTATGTCATCAGTGTTCCACTTATGTTTTGTAACTAATATTTTTAGTAGTGGGTTTCCCAGGTCTTACAAAAGTAGTATTTGACTTATACTACGATTATCTAAACAACACACACTTATATGTTTAATTACAAAAAAATAATATTCAATCACCGACAATTATAGTCGTTAAAATATTATAAATAAATAAAAAATGATTTTACTTCATTATCATGTTTTTCTTTCTTATTTTTAAACGTTTATACTTTAATAATGTTTTTTTTTCTTATAAGATATATGGTCTTAATTTAGATTTATTTGATCAAGTCCTACTTTTGCGATCTTTCCACTCCTATTTCTTTCATTAATAATCCATATGATTTCATTGTTTTGATAGTTTTCTTTTAATATTTTTTCTCTATATTCTAAGTTTTTTATGGTTATTGTTTGACTTTTTTTAAAGATGCAATCTGTTCGGAATTTTTCCCGTGTGTGTTTACTCTCCCATATGTAATCAGGAGATACATATAGTGAAAGGAGAGGTGATAGAAATGGGTGTTATTAACTGAGATCTTGTTGTTGGAGACTAAAAATTAGGTTATTAAATAATAAATAAATAAATAGATGTTGAATAAGTACAGAATATGGTTGAATGTTGATTGTATTTGGTTGTACTGATATATAAATGCTGCGCTATACTAGTTGATGTATAATAGTAGAAAATATGAATGAAAAGGCTGTGTTTGTCTCGCTACTGAGTTGTAAACTGCGTAATATGTTGGTTGAGACGTATAGTAATATAGGTGTAATCCTTATCTGCTCCATCTAGTATTAATGTCTGCTTATTTGTGTGTCGGGTATCAATTTATACGAATTGTTTAGAAAGAACGTGGGTTTGTAGGTTAGTAGCCTTCGTACCTGATTTGAACCGTGTCTCCAGTTCAAGTTGATTGATCCGAATAATCACGAACTGTTACGATATCACAAGTCTCAAGATAACACGGATTTTAATACGACTGCTGGTTTGAAAATAACTTATGATAATAACAGGGAACAATAACTAAGTATTACTGGTCTGTTTCTATATTCGAACTAGCCGCCGGAAACCCTTTGTAACTGACTTTTATATTTACATTTTGCACTAGAATAACGTGAATATTCTAAGAAACAGAAGAATAGGTAAACAAGCTTCACAATAATATATTTATTGAGCGAGCTGCGTGATTAGATAGAGAAGGTCGCGATTTTAGGTAGTCATGAGAGATTTGTTGATTGAATCTTGACCACAATCAATTCATTTTATTTTTCTACTTTTTATTTTGCTTATTATTATGAGAAAATATTATTGGAAAGTTTTATCCCGCATAATTATGTATTTGAATTCAATAGCATGATAATCTACTAAGCAAATCGTTTCACGACAGTCAATTGTTTAACTATTTGTAATTTAATTATTTTATATTTTATGGTACATTATAAGATGACGTATTATAGGGGTTAATAAATATTCTTTATTATAAGTAAAAATAATCAAATGTGTATATTTTAAAAGCTTTTAATAGATATACATTGTAATAAATGATTAGATTTGTATGTGTTATATTTAATTTAGCTTTTAATTTTCATATAAATTTTATTTTATTGTTTAGTAGTTGGATAAATATTTAGAAATTTGTTTGTTTACTTGAAAAATTACTCGTAATAGAAAGAGTTAAAATTTCAGTAACTTCATTTTTAAAAATGTTTTAAAAATAAGTTCGCCATTAATTTATTAATAGTTTTAATGTGTATGCTTTTGTACGCTTATACATCTATATATTTTTTTGTAGTTATACATCTATATTAATAATATAAAGAACGTTTTGTACTTTAATAATTTTGATATTTTATTATACTTAAATATAATATGAGCTGCTAAAAAAGCACAGCATAGTTAGTCATACCAATGAAATATTCTTCAAAATTTGCATTATACTTACTTTAAATAAATATTTTTACATGTTCATTTTATAGATTACAAACCTTTGAAAAAAATCATTCTTTTTTTAATTTCTATATATTATATTATATTACATTACATATATTTCAGTGTTATGTTAATATAAAACACTGTAATATCCATTTCAATAACATAAAACTGTAGATTGTCTTACTTTTTGTTTCTTTATTTTTTTATTAAGGCATATTAAAATTAAAACATTTAAAGTATTTACATTTTTTGCTCGTTGTTATTGCCAATAAAATTAATAAATGATGAGGTACAAAATTATATAAAAAAAGTTAATTATGTAAAATTAGTAAAATTTTGAACCTATATACAAAAGAAAATTAAGAGAAATACAAAATCAATAATGGTGAATATTGTACATAGAAATTTATTATTCAATCTGACTCAAAATTTTTATATGATAAATTAATATTTTCTAAATAATATCAATATAGTCTATCAGTCGTAAAGCATTTAATTTTTACTAATTTAAAATTCAATTTTTCTATGGGTACACACCAAGTTTAAAATATATAACGGGATAATATTAACTAGTTAATTAACCATCTATATAAATATTTCATTTTTTATTAATGAAAGACATTATTTTTAAAATATTTTTGATTCATTGATAAAGTATTTATTGAATGGTAAACCATATGAAAATGTAAAATTGATAGATTGTTATTAAAATTACTATATATATATATATATATATATATATATATATATGATAGATTACAATTTAAAATTGAATTATGAAATCGAGTTATTAACAAAATTAAAATCTTATAAGTAGAAATATAAATTGTATAAAAATAAAAAAGAACAATTTTTAACCATACCCTAACTGCTCAATTAAATTTAATAAACCATAAATTTTATATAACTTAATATATATAGCTATATATAGAAAACATATATTGTATATCATTATTGTTATTAAAAATGTAGTTTAAAATATATATTAATATTATAAAACTAACATATATAATTAATTTGATTATTAAACATTTATTTAATACGTATTATAAAAGATGTGATATGTAGATAGAATATTTTGTTTTAATAATATAATATTACAATACGCATAAACTATAGCATTAATCCTTATGTTACAAAAAACAAATCAAACTTCTAATAGTTAAATGATTTAATAAAAAATCATTTAATGATAAAAATTAAAAATTTATGTTTATGAAGCAATTATTAGGGGTATGATATGAAGGATGAATTTTGTACATACATTTATTTATAATTTTCTATTTTGCATTTTTATCACAATAGCATATACAAGCAGGTTTAGAATGGTTTAGTTAGTGAAAAATTCTATATTAATATTTCTAAATCTTTAGAAGTTTTGTCTTGCAAGTAAATGCTATTTCTCAAACTTTTTGATAATTATAGGTATGTGTTATATCGTTGTTATGTGAAAGTTTATATATTTAAGTAAGATAAATGTTTCTATGGTAAATAATTTCAAATAAATTGAGTTTAATCAAATAGACAAGTATTCTTATTTTTTATTATTATAGTTCCTTATTTTCTTTTATGAAGCAATAATACCTGATTACTATTATCTACGGACATCTAGACAGATAAATTTATTTTATCATAGCATTGTGAGTTTAATGCTTATTCACTAAATATATGTATATTATAAACTCTTTGTTCTTTTGATTTTTTACGACATTGCTTTTATATTTATAATATTGCGGCGCTTGACTAAACAAAAATTAGTTTTTTATTTTTATTGGACGTTTAGACAATATATTATTATTATACTTTAGATTAATATATCATTTACATATAATTTTTCTTTACCGTGCTATTTATATAGAAATTACTTCTTATTAATGTAACATTTTTTTACATCCATTAAGATGTGTAATCTCAGTAAATTTTTTTTAAAAACAGACAGGTTGATCATTGCAAAAAAAATATTTTTTTATAAATTTTATGATTAAAATTTGAAATAGGCAGTTTGGAACGAACATAAAAGTTTATTTTATAGTTGATATTAAAAATTATGACATTAACATTATTTTATTCATTATTATTTGTTTTTCCCAAAAATAGTTGTATATAATATATATTAAGTTATGATAACTATTTGGAAATAATACTGAATTCCTATTTTGAATGTGCTGAATTTCTCAAATAATGTTTTTACTTTAGAAAAAATGTATAAAAAGTACTATAAAAGAAATTGAAAGTACTTTATTGAATTGTTTATTCTAAATTTTCATAAAATTAATATCATTCACAAGTTCATAATATGTACATTCAAATAAAATTAAAATAAATAGTATATTTTGAAATAATACCTTTTAATTCTTCTACTTTTGGTAGATCGGCCTGTAGTTGACTTAATCGTTCGTGATCAATATTACCATTTCCATTTGACACTTGAACTTGGGAGTCTGTTTCAGCTATTTTAACGCCCGATTTTGGAGTAAATTCGGGTACTTGAACAACAGATATAATTTTAATGATTTCTTCTCGATTTTTATTAACAGGTACTCCATACACAGCTGACTTTAAATTAGCTGCAGCAATAATATAATTCATATGGAGTTCATTATTTATATCAAAATCTAAGGGAACTGGACAACGTTTTGGCCCAGACCAAAATGGTTGACCACTAGATGTTATTTGTTCAGGTGGAAAATTGAACAAAAGTTGTCTTATTTGATTATTATATTGATCTTGCCAATGACATCGGGCCCATACAAGACATTCTTCAAATGTTTTAGGCCTTTCATCTACTAAAGCTGTTTTAACTGATTCTAAAACTTCTAATGGTTGTACTCCTGGTAATTTTAAAGTTCTTTCAATAAAATGAGGATCACTGATATATTGAGCAGCATTTTCAGCACATTGTTTAAATAATCCTTCAAAAGTATCCCTGGCCCATTGAAGAGTATGTTCTATAGCATTTGGAAAGTTTTTTAAAGTACATATAGGTATACTTTTTTCAGGTGGATCTTGGGAAGAACTATAAGATTCAGTCAAGAATGGTACCACTACTTGGGTGTTTCCCTTTGTTCCTAAAGTACCAGATTCAAGAAGTGGTTTGCGATAATAGACGCAACGTCGATCTACGTAGATTCGTGCATCGACATTGTCAAGTGCATTCGCAACTCCATCTAAAGATTTAAAAAAGTCATCATTATAGATCTTTTCTGTTTCTGGACCAACACGATTTTCATGAGCACATATTTTAATTTCAGAATTCATTTTCTTTATAGCTCTAGCTGCTGTTGAAGATTTTGATTTTTGAACATCAGAAGGTCTAAATAGAAATTGGCGATTAAGATTTGATTTTTCTATAAAATCCATATCAGTAACAGTAATACATCCATCTTTTGCTGCGATTCCAAGCATGGCAAAATTTTTAAGTAATTCACATCCAATAGCACCAGCTCCAACTATAAAATACTTTAAATTTGCCAATTTACTTTGAAATTCTGTCCCAAATATAGAAATTAAGCAATCATAACGAGATCCAATGGGCTGATAGTTTTCTTCATTAATTGCAGAATTATTTTTTGGTAAGCATTCAACAGCATCAAAATATAACCATTGATATATTGGATGAAATTTTCCTGAACAAGCCTTCATAACTTCTTGCGCTATTATACCTCCTATAACTGCATTCATTGGACTAAATTGACCACTAGATGTTTTACAAAATAAAGAAAGAACATCCTCTTGTAAGCCAAAATTAAAATTATATTTGTCATGTATAATGTTTGCTAATCGTAAAAATTCCTGAAAATCATTATCATTCCAAGCTCTAGGTAATTGGTTATTCTTTTCAACAAAATGATGTAAAGTAAGGAAAGCCAAGTGTAATTGTTGTGGATACTCAAATTTTCCAAAATCAGAGATGACAATTTCAGGATGTGTAAGTGCTTCATCAAATGCGTGAAATTTTAATGTTTTTGGAATTTTTACTTGAGTTACTATACCTCCTTGAGTATATTCAGAATAACTTGATGTATCTCCAATACTAAATGTGTAAGGTCCGAGAACTTTAATTTTACTTGGTGGATGGCCATTTAATTCAATCATACCTTGTATTTCAGAAAAAGTTACATAATCACCATCTTCCATTCCATGGCGTGTATCATCGAGACATGTTACAATACCTTGAATATCTCGTGAAACACTTGCTATCATTGCATTAACAGGTGATTCTCCTGTTGTATCGATTACTGAAAAGTTTTCTCCAAAATCACAAAATATTTGAGAAAAAAGACCTCTGGTATCTCCAATGATAAGGGCAATATTGTGTTTTCGAGTAATTTCAGCAATACGAAGTTGCTCTTTTAGTGATGTTTCAGTAATAACAATAACACTAAATTTCTTTAAAAAGTCATCTGTTAATAGACCAGAATAATATTTTGTTGGTACATAATTATTTAATTCTGATAACTGCTGATAACAAGCTTTAGCACGATTTTTCCCTGTAATAAAAATAATTATTTTATTAAATTCAACTTATTTTTGTAGAAATATAAACAAAAAAGTATACTTTTAGAAATAAAATAGATTATATATAATCATTGTTTTTTACTTTTTAATAAAAAAACATATACGTTTTAAGTACATTTAAATATAAATAATCCTTATACAATTTTAACATTGTTACCTTTATTTTTTAAATATTTAGATTTATATGAGTAATAAAATATTGATAAAATTTTTATACCATATTTGGGTTCCAAATAAGTGAAAGAAAATTTTTAATATTTAATAACTAAAGTTATTTATACATAATTTACGAACAATTAAAAATATACCAATAATTACTTTTACTCCCTAAATATTTTTATTAGATGAAATTAATTAAAAAAAATGCTTGATTTTATTTTACAAATAGCAGTTTTAAAATAAAAAATCTTATGAAACAATTGTCATAAATTGAATAATATGAAAATATATGAAAAATTATAAATACCATTCAATATAATCTTATTTTAAATCTACTAATAAAAATAAAAGTTCTACAATTACAAAAATATTTTATTATTTATATATAAGTATTGCATTAAAATTAATATAAAAAAATTATATTAGTAATAAATATATTTAGTTATTAGAAGTAATTAAAATCTTACCAATATCCTCTTTACTTAAGTAAAATTGGGATCCTAAATCATTTATTTGACAAATAACATTATCATGTAGAGTAACTGATTTTACTCCACCAAGTATAACATTTTTAGATATTTCAACACCTAATCCACCAAGTCCTGAAATTAGAACGTCTGAGCTTGCCATACAACGCATAGCATCATGGCCCAAAACATATAATTGACGTGAATAAAGTCCTTCGTCAATGTCTGAATGAACTTGATTAGTTTTAGAACCATTCTTTGCCATGCCTGCAATATTTAAGAGGTTTTCAACACCTCCTGCCGTATTGGCAATACGTCGTTTTTTATTTGGGGGATCAATAGAACTCTCCACCACTTCAGCACTAGACATCGGACTTTACAAGATCCGTAATAATGTACTTTGGACTGCTTATTTAAAATTATACTTCAAGATAAATTTGTAATAGTTTTTATGTAAATACTAAAATTTGATTATAATTATATCAATTTTTTTTTTATCCTGAAATGAAATTTAATCATAGTATTAATATAGTCACAATTTTAATAGGAATCTATTTATCTTTTAAATACATAATAATTGAATCTACAATAAAATACTTAATAAATCGAGAATCATAAATAAATTTAAAATATTTAAATTAAAAAAAAAACTTAGTTGCTTTATATTATATATTTACATATATAAATATAAATCTTTTTTCAATATTTATTTAAAATTACATAAATTGTATGAATTAGTACAATAAATTTACCAAACAAATTTGTATTCGTAAATCTGTTCAATGTACGTTCATGAACAAAATTAGAAGAGTAAGTTCAATACCGAATTACGTTTTTTACGATTCTAAATTTACTACTCTATAAAAAAGTAATTTCTGTCAATGTTGTCAGATTACTTATAATATTAATTTTTAATTATTTAACAGAAAATAGTATTATATATATACCATAAAATAGATAATTTTATAATTTCATTTATTTTTGTTTTCATGAAAAATTAAAAAGAAAATGAAAATGTAAAATTATAATGCTTAAAATCTATTTGCAATTTTTAATATATCAATTTTATATAATACATTATTTGCGCATATTACGAGCATATGATATCCAGAAATATATTTAGATATATGGATTAACAAATATTTTTTTCAATAATATACTTATACCAGTTTATAAATATCTTGTATTAGTTAATTATTTATTATATGTATTGACATATATCAATTGAATTTTAGAAAATTTTGCTTATTATTTTTGAATATCACCTTTTAAACATTTTTAAATATTTTTAAGTAGAATCTTTAAAATTTCAGTTGTATACAATATTATACGATTACAGAAAATTACACTAATATCTTAATTGATCAAACCTTTATTTTTTGTATATCTCGAATTATTGCAAAAAGTATTCAGTTTTATGAGTATTGTAAAATAAATTCTTTTAATTCAATTATTTAACAAATATATTTATATATGTTATCGTGGGCAATGATGACTTAATTAAATATATGTAATAACTTGGGAATGCGCCGAAATGTTTATGAACAAGTTGCGCAATCAGTAGAAGAACATTGAATGTATAGAATCGATGAACGAAAAACAGACCTATAGTAAAATGGTTTCTTCAGTAAGTGACAAGATGAACAGAATATAATTTTCAATTTTCAGTACAATTTAGTGGATATAGAAAAAAAGATCAGAAACGTTCTATATTTTTTGATTCTTTGAATATTAAAAGTATCGTATTACTGGATTAAAATTAAATACAATGCGAATAATTATAAAGCTCGAAAGAATATTTCAAAATATTCCTTCAGATGTAGATATAATTTTATGTGTTATATTAATATATTATAATATTTCACCTAATTCTTCACTTCTACATATGAATATTATTTATACATGTTAAATATATCATGTATTTTAATTAATTTTAGGTTACATGTGTGAAATTCAATATTTTATTATTATTTTAAAGAATGTAATTTACACTTATATTCAATTTGGATTAAATGTTAATATTTATTATCATTTTTTCCTTTTTTTTTTATTTATTTTATTTTATCCCAGATTATTATTATATATATTTTTTGTTTCCAATTTATATATATCATATTTGTTGCGATATTAATTGTATTTAAAATAATTGTTGATATTAATTAAATTTTCAAATGTCTATTAATCTTACTGGTCCTTCTCTACTTTATTTATTTTTAATTAATTTGAATAACCTTTTGCATAACGTAAACCCTCTCTAATCCCCTAACATCTATTTTGTATCTATCTTTGTGCTTCGTTTTATTTATATTTATACTTCTATTGTTTTTAACGAACAGTAATTTTATTTCAAATTTTATCAAGATAAATATTAAAAGAAAATTGTTATATAACCATATAGTATGTAATATGATATATAATAATTTTCTATTATTTTCCAATTATTTCTATATTTGTATAAGCTTATATACATTCACCATCACATTTGCCGTACGGTAATAATAACTATTCTTTAATTTTTTTCATACACACACATTTGTATATACGCATGCACATATGTGCATTGTACAGAGAATATGCCTTTTATATTATAAATTATTATATTTTTATTTACTCTATTATATGTTAATTATTAATAATGCTTCAAGTTTCTTAGTTAATTTTCTGTATGACGATTATCTGATATAGCTTTCATTATTGTCCTTGGTTGTTTATTTTTTATTGCTGTAATAATTATTAATTATATATAAATTGTTTGACATACATTTATATATTAATGCTGAATATATTATATATAATTACCTCTATACTTTACTTTCCAATTCATTTATTACTGTTATTATTAATGTCATTAATATTTAAATTAATTTATTAATTTTTAATTATATATTTTTTACATAAATTTATATATATTTATAGTTGATACATTCTCTTAAAATATTTTCATAATTGGACTAATTTAATTGTTAGAAAAATCGTTAATTTAAAAACTATGGATGATTATTAAATTCGGAAATTTTATCTAAAAGTTATAGCTACCATTATAAAGTTATATGCTCTTTAAAACTGATTTTAGTTGAGGATAGTTTGTTGAACAAAGGTTGCGTTTTAATTCAAAGGCTAGGAAACACATCTATAAAAAAAAATTAAAATTTTGCTAACGAAAATATAGAGCAATTTTATAGCTTATAATAATTATAGTAATAAGATTAGCTTATTGTAAATATTGTACATAAAGTTCATAAGTTTAGTTGTACTACTATTACTTATATTTTAATTCAAAAATAATTATGTCAAAATAAAAAATCACAATTAAATAAGTATTTCACTGTGATTTGGCACAGTTGTGGTAATGAGAAATGAAATTGCAATATACATTATTTCTTTTTATATCTTCTATTCTATAATAATTTATGTTCATGAACTCTATTATATATCGCTCGTCTACATATTAACGAGTTTCGTACAACCGTTGATATCACTATCACAACAAAATTAAATGAAGTGTCAAAATTCTTTTGCATTAATAACATTAATAACATAGTTTTTCAATATATTTTTATTTTCTATTAAGTACTAAATATACTTTAGGTCTTGTCATTAATGTATTTAGAATGTTACTCATATACATTTATTTGTTTTATTAATCTTATCATATATAATAAAAATATACTGTCTTATTAATTATTAATTAATATTATTTATATTATTTTTTCAGTTTTAACCTATTTGACATTGCTAAGTAAAATAAGTTTTAAGTACAATTTTATTCTCCAATATTTTATAGTTCCTAACTGATGGATCTTCATAACGGTATTAACATACTGTTCGAGAATCATGCTGTTTCTCGACTTTCGGTACTACCTCTTTTTTTGTAAATTCTTTTCGTACATTCAATACGTTTATGATTGCCAGATGTGT
>JAPYYT010003023.1:0-23260 GCA_030522565.1 Ceratosolen corneri | reverse complement strand
TCCCGACGTTTCGGCCCGTGACGTCGCTTGATGTTTACACTATTCAAAATATGCATCTATGTTGTGATAAACAACTCGTATGATATTTGACAACTGCGCCAATAATTCCTGGAAGGTTTTGTTTATTACGTTTATGACACGCGCCTTGCAGAGCACATGATGGTCATACAGACCATCGAAGACCTTTTGAGTACAATGCCAGAATAACTCGACTGTTTCAAATCACTGTCAACTCAAAAATATATACATGAAATATTATTTCAAAATTCGGTGGATCTTCGGGGACATCTGGCAATCATAAATATAAAAAACATTCAAAGCAAAAAGTAAAGAAACAATATTATTTAGGGATCCTCTTTTTTCTATTCGCTTCTCGAACATTCCCCCCGCTCAAAAACTGGAACGGGTAATATTGTTAATTTACATATTGGTCGTGTCAAGGTGGTGTCAGCTGTTTGTCACTTTGTCACTATCCTAGTGAGATCATCAGCTCCTGGATGGATCGTAATCACTCGAGCGAGCGGCCACTTGCATGGCGCGCTTCGTTCGTCTGCCATTAAAACTAAGGTACCAACCTTCATGTCGCAACTTTTGCGATGCCATTAGATATAGATTGATGTCGCTGCAAATAATACATTATCCAGTTGCCCCAAAATCGTTCGACTTGCTGTTGAATGAATTACCAACGAGAAAGCCTTGTAGTTGACAAATCCAGCAATGATGGTTCTGGTATTGCAGTGATCGGGTCCCCAATTAAAAAATGGCCTGGTGTCAATGCCGAGACGTCCTCTGGATCATCACTCATTAGTTCCAAAAGGACGAGAATTTAGAATTGCTTCAATTTGAAAGAGTAGAGTTGTAAACTCTTCCATTGTCAATAACGTGTCCTTCATCATACGCTTCAGATTATATTTCACTGATTTAACCACAGCTTCCCATTTTCCTCCCATATACGGCGCTGCAGGGGTATTGAACTGCCATTTTGTGCCTTGCTTCAAATATAACCTATTGATTGGATCATGTTTTGGAGAACTTTGAAGAAACATCTTCTTCAAGGCTGCCTCTGCCCCAATGAAGCTAGTACCGCAATCCGAGTAAATGGTATTAGGAATACCCCGGCGTGATGTAAACCTTCTGTAGGCAGCAATGAATGCCACGCTGTAGTAGTCGCTGACCACCTCGAAATGATGTCGAGAAACAAACAAAAATGCACATCCAACACTTTAGCCTTTTGAATCCTCGACCTCTGGATGTTTTATAAAAGACTGGCCCCGCGTAGTCGATTCCTGTGTGCGCGAATGGATTTGAAGAAGTGACTCGTGCAGCAGGTAGTTGGCCCAACATCTGATGGGCGCGGATCCCACGCTGCCGAGCACAAACTACGCACCTCAGGATGTAAGACTTGACAGGAGCTCGCCCTCCAAAGATTCAATATGCATTTTTGCTAAGACATTTACCTTTATGTCTTCTTAGACATACAGAACATAACCCTTTTTTTGATATTAATTTCTTTCTTTCATCTAAAGATAGCTCCTTAAATTTATTGCAATCATTTATTGAGTGTTCTTCGTTGCAACAATGACAATGTGAGGTTTGATTTTCTTTGGAGTTACTAGGTTTTGAGCTTCCAATATAAGCTGAAGCTTTTTTCTTCCTCTTTTTTCTATTCGGTTCCCGAACATATATATATATATGCATGAGTGTGTGTAATTTTATTTCCTAGTCGCCGATTAATTGTAATCGTGATTATATCGAATTTAAATTGATATAATTTAGTTTTAACATACTTTTAAATATTTACAACCTACAAAAATTTGAGGTGTGATGTACGTTTTCAAATAGGCATATATCCTACTTTGCATTCTCAAAACTTTTTGAGCGCCATTGATCTTCATGAATAATAGTTTAATTAATTGTTTTAAGAATTGAACTAGATAATTGAAAGAGCAAAGTATGAGAGACCTTGGCTAATTGTAAAGTTTTAAGAAAATAAAAATTCTACATACAATACCAAATTTTTCTCTAATAGAATTATTAGTTTCATGTATTTTAGTTTTTCATGCTCATTCTAGATACAATTTTCATTTATAAAAAAATTTTAATTTTAATCAATATTTAATTTATTATTTACATTTAATTAATTAATTATTATTTATCACTGAGTTTAAATTCATTTTAAATTTGTCTTCTACTATTGAGATACTTGTATAAAATATTTATTGATAGATATTTGACGTCAATTTTTTAAATGAAATTTTAAATATTGAATTTCGATTTTCATAAGGCATGCATATAATTGTAAAGACATTTACTCGGTTAATAACATTCTTATAACATTTTATTCACATTTTAATAAATTTCATACGTATATATTTCTAACTAGCATGAAGTCAATATATATTTATTCTTTATAAAATTTTATATCATTTAACAGAAATCTATTCAATAAATTAAACAACTTTTATAACAATATATTTTATATATATATTAATGTAATATTTGTTATTTATTATATTACTTATTATTATTATTATACCTTAAAGTATAGAAAAATTGTTTATTTATATTTAAATATTTTTAGTATGTTTTTATTAAGAAAAATATAACAATATTAATACTTCATAATTTATTGTCCAAATTTAAATAAAATGATCGTTGAGAAATTGATAACATATTTATTTATAATTTTGTACAACTTTGTAATTCCTTATATTAGTAAATATAAAGTTTTTTTATTTATTCAATAGATTTAATAACATTAATTCGTTAATTTTTTACTTTAAATAAAAATTTGAATTAAAGTATACTTTTTATTTACCAAGATTATTTTTATCAAAATTATATTATATTTATGTTTTGATCATAATATTAATAAACAAATAATGTTAATCTATATACGTTCTAATATATATTATATTCAATTTATAAAAAGTAATAATAAATATATATAGATTTACTATTATTTTATTTCAATTACATACATGACTGTAATCAAACTAAATTTTTATTTTAAAAAAGAATAAATAAATGTGTACTTATATGGATAATAGTTTAAAAATTAAGTGAACATATTTTTTATACACACATTTCTATAATATATTTGATATAAAAATTATATACACGTAATGTTTGTTCGATTAAAAAATTTGATTAAGAAAATTAATTTAGGTACGTAAGAGATTAGTACAGAAGTTTGAATTTATTCAGCTTATATATGAATATTTTTTGTATATAGTCATTTTTATTGTTTAATAGCTTACAAATTGAAAATTTAAATAGGGATTAGATTATTTTAAAGACTATACCAATTTAATTATACTTATTGTTATTACTAGCATATATTATTTTAAAGACTACACTAATTTAATTATACTTATTGTTATTACTAGCATGTATTATTTTGATTGGTAGAAATGAAATATTATTTGTAAAATCAGTTATAATTATATATATTTTTATAAATTTATTATTCGTATTTAAATTTTTGATTATCTATTTGATTGTCAATATGTACAGATTTAAATTCAATGAGAAACAAAATTGTAATATCAAAAATATTCGAATTAAATGATTTAGCGTTTGACTTGAATTTAACTTTTATTCGTGATTTTTTAAAATCTTACTTCGCGTGTTTTTTAACGTTAACTTTTTCAACGACGAAATGTTGTGATTATGAAATTCTTTCGTATGATTTTCTTCAAGTAAATTCCAGTGCATATTTCTAACCAGTTAAACAATGCAAGTGATTTAAGTTATAAATGTAGAATATTGTTATTCAGTTTACTTATTTTTGCTTCATATAGGTATTATAATTACCTTCTTGAATGGAAAATTTTCATGGATTAACTGAATATTGGTATATTAATTTTACGTTTTAAGTGATTTTTTCACTTTGTATCATACGTGAAAAATAATTAGAATGGCTGGTATAAAAGATTTTTCCTGCGTTGGTGGTCTTGAAAAGCATATACGAATCGTTAAGGAAATGGTTCTGTTTCCTCTTATATATGGTGACATATATGCAAAATTTAACCTTCGACCACCACGAGGACTTTTATTTTATGGACCACCAGGTTAGTTTTGAATATATTTAATAAGATAACTACTTAATTAATTAGCATTATTTTATATATTCTCCACTATTTAAAATTTTTTTTCTACATATATATATATATATATATATATATATATATATATTTCTATTATATTTTATGTTTAAAATAAAAATATTGAAAGCGTGTTTTTTTTTGTAATTTTTACATTCGTTTTAATATAAGGTTTAAACTACAATTAATAAGAAAATTTATTTTAACATAAAGATAATGATCAAGAATTTAAGTGTAAATGTATATCCAATACTAAAATTATTAACTAATATAATAGTATAATATAGATATTAGTTATTTTAGATCTATTATTAGATATTTTAGATCTATTATCACTATATTGAATTTAGTAAACTATTCATATACTTTATCAGTTATAATAAATTAAAATAAAAATTGTAGTTTATTAGTGTTGAAGCATAAAAACACGTACATGAGCACATAACACGTGCACAGGTAAAAAAAGACATTTTCTAAGCTCTCATAGGTATGTAAATTGTATGATGAAGTTTAGCAGAAAAAAGATTTTAATGAGAATTTTAATTGTCGATTTGTGATTAAGATATAATATATTATTTTACGTATAATTACTATATTTATTTCAGTAATAATTTTATTTAAAATCTTTGTTAAATGTTTAAATATAATGTTTCAAGAGATTTAAAAAGTTATTTCAATTGATAATCACTTTCTGTAATGAATTTAATTCTTTTTACTAAATTTATAAATATATGATAGTTATAAGAAAAAATTGGATAGCAATTAGAAATATAATTTATAAAATTTTAGATAATAACTTATATTATTTTTTACAAACAAGATCATAATTTCGACTGATATTTAAGTATATACCGTATCGAATCTTTTTTAAAATCAAATGGATTTTAGCGTAATAATTAATTTATATTTATTAATTGTTATTCGTCAACATGATATAATATTAGTTCATTAACTTTCCTAACAGATTTATGAAAATCGCTTACAACTTACATACTTAAATATGACCTTACATCTTTATAAGATATAATTATTGTAAAAAAATATGTTATTTATAAATATGTGATTTAAATTGAACATTTAAATGTAATTATTATGATTTTTTAATCATGAAATGAATATATAATAAATATTGTCTTGAATAAAGAACCAATAATTTGTTATTATCAACTGCATTCAGCATGATTATCTAATGCTTATTAATTTAAATAATTGCACTGGAGAGAAGTCCTTGTCATATTTGTTGTTAAAAATATATCATTTTAGTTATAATGAGCTAAATAAATAAATAAATAGCTCATCATATATTATCCTATAATTTATAATCGATTTATCGATAGTTTCGATTGATAATTAATTCACAGTTTACAATATTTTCATTCTATTTATAGTATCTAAAATTGTAGGAATGTTTTAGAAATATAAACTTTAATTATTACTTTTTTTAATATTAATTTTGTTACGTAATAATTGCTATAATTATTCGTAATTGTGATACTTTTATTTACTTACTTTTGTTTTTTTAATGGCGATTCTTTGTGATTGAGTTGAAATCATTTAGTAAAATTGTAATAAAATTATTCAAAATTTTATTTATGCATCTTAGTTTGCATATTTTTTTATCATATTCTTAATTATAAAATATTTAATTATTTCTGAACCACAAATTTAGTGAAATAATTGAATATATAGAAATAATATTAATAATTTAACTTGAGATATTATAACTAATATTTTCTTAGTAATAACTTTAGATAGTAAATTTCTTTCCTTTTTTTTATTATGTAACCTTTTTTAATTCTTAGGAAAACTTCAGGACGGTAATGTAAGCTGATTTTGATTGATTATTAGGTATGCAAACTACAAAAATTATTGTGTAAAGTATAAATATCAATAAATAAACTAGAGACCAAAATTATCGTTTTAACTATAGAAAAGAATTCTATTTTAATTGTATATAATAGTATTGTTATATAACCTACAACAATAAAAATGCTATATAGATACAATTATATATATCCTATAAATATTAAATTTTAAAGTTACAAATTCTATTTATTAAAATAAAAAATTATTATATAATAATGAAAGTCAGGATAAATTGTGTTGAGTATTCGACAGTTTTTCACAATATATTACGCTTTTTTCGATTTCTCTTTTAAATAGTTCAATAAATTAATACAATAACTTTTTCTCTTTTAATGGACCCAATAAGTATTTTGCATTTTGTTTAATTAATGTACATTTCGAAGAAATGTTCATAACCTTTATTATAAATCATTACATTACAATCATTTTTTATGATTTAAATAGCGTTTGTATAACCGAAAGTATAAAGAGAATAAGTTTACCACGTTCTCAAATAGGTTTAAGATTTTTATTTTCTCTACTACCTATAATATAAATATCAAATTCGGTATTCTAAGGTAGGTATTCTAATAAATATCAATAATGAAATGTTATTTTTGGAAAATTAAAAATTTTATTGTTAAAACAATACAATTTAATACAATACAAATACTGACTTTAAAATTTATAGTATAAAAATACAGAAAAATTAAACATATTTGTTATGGCGATGAATTTTTTTTTAATAGGTAAATAATTGTAATTTAACACAAATTAAGAAATTCGAATAATTAACGTTTTAAAATGAGAATTTGTAATACAAAACTATATATAACATGTTAGGTTTGCGCTATCATATGAAAAGTTAAAAATTAATATAGCATATACACACAATTTATATTATGTTTATTTTTATATTTTTGTATAGACCAAGCCAAATTTGTAATTTATTTAATCCTCAAGCTATTTTTATTAAAACCAAAATTTATTTGATGTTATAAAACTCTTTTTTGTTTACAGGTTTAAGTAAATAAAAAAGTAAGTAAAGTAATTAATTTAAGTATTTAAGTATTAGAAATTAAATGTTTAATTTTTCTATTGCATAGTTTTTATTGTATAAATATCTTGTGAAGAATTTATTTGGTTGTAATGTATTTTATTGAAGTATGTAAGCATTTATTAATATATAAATAAAATTTAATATAATTTATTTAATAAGATTGTTCGTATATCAATAAATATAACTACTAGTTCAGTATTAGTATGCCGTACTTTATAATTTATTTCGTATTCATACCTATATAGATTCGATAATCTCTGTACAGTAGTTTTGTCAGTGTCATTTTTATATTTACTATAATATGACCACTTAACAATCACTTGAGTTGTTAAAATTATTTTTTAAGTAAATAAAATTTATAGATGTATTTATATATCTACAAAGAATTTTTTTACAACTTTAATAATTACAAAATATTTTGCATTCTTAAGTTATAAATTCATAAATCTTTATACGTTTTATTTAACTTTGTTACATAGAGGGATAATAGTCAACTATCGCAGAATACTTCGATTTATGTATAGTACTTATTTTCTAGATTAATCTTTACTTTAACGGAAATATATTTAATATAATGAATTATATATTTTGTTATTACAGCTATATATCCTAGTGTTTTTATTAAATTATAGTTATTTTTTCGTATGTGTAAAGTACAATAAAAAATTGAAAGTTTTTATTAACTTAATATATGCAATCATTATAAATATCTTTATTTTTTAAGTTTTCTTAATTAGAATTTTATGCATTGTTGAATTAATCAATTTACATAATGTTATATGTCTAATACAGTTGAAGATTTATTAATAGAATATTTTTTCTTTTATAAAATATCTTGTTAAATACTGCTTGAATATTATTTATCATAATTATTTAAGATTCTTGTTTTTCATAAATTTCTTACGTATATTTTATTCTTGGTATCGAGAAGAATAATTTAACCCAAAGTTATTTAACAAAAATAACCTTAGCTTTGTATATACCATATTAATCTTTAATAATTATTCGTTTATTTTTATTTATTTATATCTTTATCAGATGGATTAGTATGTGTAAATAATACATATTTCTATTCTGGTTTAATATTACTTTGATTTGTTTTAGTGCTCATATTTTCTTTATTAATATTAATAGTTTCATAAGTTTTTGATAAATTAGATTAAATGTTACTCTAAGAAGAATTCTAATTAAAAAATAAATTGTTATGGTTAGTTATAACGATAACACTTCTGCCATAAACATCTGTTTGGGAAAATTAAATAAATAAATAACTAAAACCATTTGTTATACTATTGGAAATATCTTACTATTCGGGAACTTAAATGCTGAGCTTTTCCCAAGGTGATGTGGGGAACAGGCCGATAGTGTAAAGGGAGAGATAACAGGGTAGAATGAGACGAAGACGAAGATGGCGTATGTAATGTAAGACTGTCTTTATTTAAAATGTATTGAAAGATATAATGCTGTCTATATACGATATGGTAAAAATATAATGGTGTCTTTATTTTGAATTGTAGTTTTGGCAGAGCCGCAATATTCAGGCGTTAATTGAATATCGCGGACTCTCGAATAGTTGTGTTAATCGTGATTCATCAGGAGGGTATTACCCGTGAGTCGTCATCTCTGCTTACTGGATGTGGCGTCGAATCTGGTGCAAGTTTATGCAACGCTCAATTACGCAGATGTCGATTAAATGCCGGCTGCTGTCCGTCGTACTTCAATCTTGTCTAGCGAGTAGCACAATCCAGAGAGCTTGTTTCCCTATCAGCGCCAACGCGAAGCTTTGGACTTTTATTCCGATGACTGAATCTTGTGAAAATTTTCACTTTTCACAACTTTGTATTATTCTGAAAGAGTTTCTAAATCGATAGATTTTTGAACGATTCTGCCACGATACGATGATGGTGTAATATTTAAAGTCGTCACTCTGGCACTCACGAGGGGGGGGGGGTTCCTGTTCATCTATAAGAGTGGGAAGTTTCGGTGATTGGTTGACAGTTAATTATTCAGTTGTCATTGGTGCCCGTTGACCGGTAGTGTCAACGCCCTTTTAGGCGGTGGAGGCGTCAAAACGGCGACCGACCGCACATCGAACCGCCGGGCAGGCAGTTGAGAAGTTGTACCGACTCTTCGGCCCGATGTTTACACTTTTCAAAATATGCATCAATGCTGTATGAAAACAAATAGTACGAAGTTTGGCAACTGCGCGTGGGTTCCTAGTAAATATTGTCCGTTGATTTTACAAGGCTAGAATAGTTTCAAAATATATTAAAATAGCATTATGTAAAGACGATCGAAATCTTATCGGAATCTCGAATAACATCAAATAGAATATGTTTAAACCTTTTTTAATTTTTCTTTAATGTTTACAATTTTTTTCGCGTAAAATCCTTTCAAATGTATATTATGGAGTATCAATAGTTGTTATAAAAAGTTATATTAAATGGCTTTATTAAATCTAGGAATTGTAATACAAATAGATTTAATAATCTGAAAAAGATTTATATTTTCTTATTTATTGTTCATTATTTTATAATAATTTAGTTAAAAGTTTATTTGATTTATTTTAAACCATTCTTTACTAAGGACATGTCTCGAATACCAATATTCTTTCTTTAAATAATATTTTAATAGTTAAATTTAAAAATTTACCTATCCAAATCTGTTCATAGCTAGATCTAACTTATTTAATGTATTCTTTATATTAATCTATTAAATATAGATTTCACATGTACTTTTTAAACAATAAAAAATTTTTTTTAATTAATAAAGCAATAAATTCACTTTTATAAGTAATTTTATTTGTATTAGGTTTATTTGGTCAGATTTAGTATAATTAGAGAAAATATTAAATATTAAATGTGCATCAATTTCTGTCCTTTTATTTAATTATGTAAATTTAAAACGTAACATCATCTGTTTTCTTATTGTGTACTTTCTATAATTATACCAATTCATTACAAGAACCATGTAAATAAAACTATTACGATATGTCCCTTTTTGCCAGTGTTAATGCTAATTGTATTTAAAATAAGTGTATGTACATGTTTACTTTTATCAATAACAATGTAAAATTTTATTTCTCGTAGAACTAGGGTAAATTTTAATTACTGATTATATGTGGTATTCAGCGAACATCTATTTTATATAAATAAAATTATGAAATGAAAGTTGAATATGAACATCGAGTATTATTTTGCTCATCTTGAATATGCACAAAATTCTATAAAAAATAAAATTTTTTTGAAATTTAAAATATAATATATTATACTTATTTATATAATTTATGCTATAACTTATTGCTTAAATTAGTTCATCGAAGGCTTCAGCTATCAATTTTAAATCCTTATTAAAAATCGGTAAATAAGTTTTGCTATGTACAAAAATTATTATTGAAATAAAACGATATTATATTGTATTTAATGAAATTTATTATTTTTTATTTTGTAATTAATTTGGATTTTTTATTATTATTAGGTACAGGGAAAACGTTAGTTGCAAGTGCACTCGCAGTAGAATGTAGTAATTCTGAACGGAAGGTCTCATTTATTTCGCGAAAGGGATCAGATTGTTTAAGTAAATGGGTTGGCGAAAGTGAAAAGAAACTTCAAAAAATTTTTCAAATGGTTAGTATTAACGAACTGATAGATTTTTCTAATTTTATTATCTTAAAAATATATAATTAAATTATTATTTAGGCGCAGCAAAGTAGACCATGTATAATTTTTTTCGACGAAGTAGATGGATTAGCACCAGTAAGATCAAGTCGTCAAGATTTTGTTCATGCAAGTATAGTATCAACTCTATTAGCACTAATGGATGGCCTAGATAATAATTCAGAAATTATCGTAATTGGAGCTACTAATAGGCTTGATGCAATTGATCCAGCACTGAGAAGACCTGGAAGATTTGATAGAGAACTTTACTTTCCATTACCTTGTTTTACTGCCAGGAAGGATATACTTTTGGTATATTATAACTTATATTTAATAACATTATGTATATTTATGAATTTATAAATAATGCATTAGAGAATAAGACAATAAATAAAAAATAATTAAACTTATATTTAATAAATGATTTAAAATAATAAAAATAATCGTGATAAGTTTTAAAAACTTATTTTACTAATAAAGAAGTAAATTGAAAATTTTTAAAATAGTAGAATTTGATTAACTAAAAATATTTAATTTGCGACGTTAGTTTTTTTATCATATTTTTTATGCATAAACATTATTAAATTATTTGAAATGAATTCGGTATTGAAAGTTTTTATCAAAAAAAGATATTAAATAATTAATATAACATTTATATTGTTTGTATAATATATGTATTATGTATATTAATACAATATATGTAAATACTCACGTGTATGTAGTATGTAGCAATATATGTGAATTTAAATTATAACAATTTAAATTATACATACATGCAAAGTTTAATCTTATTATTTAGTAAACATTATAGTAAATATACTAATTATCAATTGATTTATATTTAAATTTCAATAATTATACGTATCATTAATTCTTCATTAAATATAGTACTAATTCATAATAAACCACGAAAATTAGTATTATAAACAATAGATGATCTTAAGTTAAAAAGAAATTTTTGTCAAATCTAAAAATTGTTTATATATATATATATATATGAAAATATTAAGAATGTATATTGTTCGGGATTTTTCCCGTGTGTGTTTTCTCTCCCAGATGTAATCAGGAGATACAGATAGTGAAAGGAGAAGTGATAGAAATGGGTGTTATTAACTGAGCAGATCTTGTTGTTGAAGACTAAAAATTAGGTTTATTAAATAATAAATATATAAATAGATGTTGAATAATTACAAAATATGACTGAATGGTGATTGTGTTTGGTTGTATTGATATATAAATGCTACGCTATGGAAGTGATGTATAATAGTAGAAAATATGAATGTAAAGGCTGTGTTTGTCTCACTACTCAGTTGTAAGCTGTTGTTGTCCGCTTATTTATGTGTTGTCAACTTATAAGAATTGTTTAGACAGAACGTGGGTTCGCAGATTAGTAGCCCTAGTACCTAATTTGAATCGTGTCTCCAATTCGAGTTGGTTGAACCGAATAATCACAAGCTGTTACAACATCACAAGTCTCAAGATCACACAGATTTGAATACGACTCCTGGCTTGAAAAATCACTTATGACTATAACAGAGAACAATAACTAAGTATTACCGGTCTGATTTCTATATTCGAACTAGCCATCTGAATGCCTTTGCAACCCACCTTTATATTTATATTTCGCAGTAGAATAGCGTGAATATTCGAAGAAACAGAAGGATAGGTAAACAAGCTTCACAATAATACGTTAATTGAGCGAGCTGCGTGATTAGACAGAGAAGGACGATAAAATATTAACAATATTACAGGAACCATAAAATATTCCTTTATTTTAGTGTAAATAGATAATTTACTAGCTTATGTACAACAATTAATTTAATATTTATAAATAATTTAAATAGTTACTATTTCAAATGAATAAAATAATATATTTGAGAAAATAAATTTAAAAAAAGCATTCAATTTGATGAAATAATACCATTATCAATTATATTATAAATTATAATTTATTCAGTTCAAAACCAATTTTATATGGCACCAAGATTCTTTACATCCTGTTTGTGTTTAATCCTAAAATAAAAAATTCTAGTTCTAAATTTTGATTTAAATTTTTTTAATATTGTATAAAAAACGTGGTATACATCGATAAAACTATGAAAAGAACTTTATGGAATTCAATAGGATTTTCAAAAGAATATAGCTAGCAGTTAACCTGCATTAGTTCAGTACTGTAAATAATTTTAGATATATATTATATGTACGTAATATGGTTTGTTATTATGCGACAGTGCACTTTTCAATAAATCTTTTAATATTAATGTTTAATACGCATTATCAGATTTCATATGAATGAAATCTGTTTAATTTATTGTTATTTTCATTAGCATGAAAACTAATTTATTGTTACAAGAAGATAGATGTCTATATAAAACATAATTCCTATATAAAAACGCATAGATAACACTTAATGATATAAAACTTTAAAAATATTATAAATAATATATAATTGAATATTAGCTTAAGTAAACAAGTAAAAAAGCAGTTAAATCTTTATTTAAACCAATTATTACAAAACCGAAAAATAATATCTTATATAATTTATATAAGAAAAATTGTAAATATTGCTAGGTTTACAAATATTTTATTTCAATATTTTTTAATTATGATTAGTTAATAAAGCTTGGATATAATAAGTTTGTTAAAAATAATATATTATATTTTCTTATTTATTTTCTTATATTGGAAATTGTACTTAAAACCAGAACCGAACTGTAATACAGAAACAATTTCAAGTCAATATTTCTAAGTAATTTATTATATTATTTATTATATAATTTATATAGTTAATTTTTATTATATATATAATTATATATAATATTATATATATATATTATATATATAATAATATATAATTTATTATAGTTAATTTTTGAAAATTTAAATATTTTTACATAAAATATATTAGTTTAAAAATACATTTAATACATAATCTCCTTCTTGAAAATCATTAATTTGTACTTTGAATGAAGTTTTTAGATAAAAATTTAGAAACCTTTTATAGTTTCAAAAAATCACACTCTTGATATTATATATGAAAATTAATTTATTGTTTTAGTAATAGCAAATCTAAGAGTAAGAAATTTAATTAAAGAAATATTCACAGTCATAAAGATACTTAATATGTATAGTAACGATCATGCAAAAAATATATAAATAAAATTATTGAATGTAAATTTCAGAATAGAAAAATGATTCATTATCATTAATTAACTCCGTAATATAAGACACACCAACAACATTATCTTAAATATTCAATTTTTTTATATTAAAAATTTAATATTTATGACAACTAATTTTGTAATTTTTTTGGCGTATTATTGAAAATAATAATTATCATACTTTTATCATAGATACATGTAAAAAATTGGAAACAGAAGCCACCACAAAAATTCCTTACTTATCTGGCATCAATAACCGTTGGCTTTTGCGGGAGCGATTTACAAGCACTTTGTACCGAGGCTGTAATGTGTTGTGTTAGGAGAAATTACCCTCAAATATATACTACTAAATCAAAGTATCATATAAACGAAAGGTTATTAAAGGTAAAATTTGAATAATTATTGTAAAATTTAATGGAATTATATTACCGTAAAATAATGATATTTTCAATTTTTAACGGACTTCAATATGAAAATATAAATATATTATGTAAGAGATATTTAATTCATTTTAATAGAATAAAAATTAAATACATAATTAAATGAAATAAAATAATGAAATAAAATAAATAATTAAATAAAATAAATAATTAAATAAATTAATTAAAATTAATATTATATTGTAGATGTAAAATTAATTTTAAACTTGAGATTATTTATCATATTTTTAGAATCAGATAAATTAGATAGTTATGTTATAAAATACAATGCTGTAATTCACTATTTATGAAAAATAAAATTCTAAAATTAGTTTAGTTTAAAAGTAGTTTAGAATTGTAACTTGAAGCGATTTTACAGATCAAATCAGATCAAGGCAATCTATAATAAAACATTTCATCTCTGCATGTTAATTTAAAATGTTCATATATGAGTGGAATCTCTTTTTTTTTGTAAAAGGTTATGTAATATTTAACACTTATATGATTAGTCATATAAGAAATATATTCTTATAAATTATTAAGAATTATCATTTAATTAAAAATTATTTCATTAAATTAAATAATTTTAAACAATAATTAATACTCAGTAATAGTTAAAATTCAAATAATAATAGCAGCCGATGGGCTCCTGTTGTACGGTGCTCAGTCGGATGTTGAACTCCGTGAACCCAAGCGTTTGTAAGGTAAAGTGTGTCGACCTTGTGTCAGCGTCGAATGAAGCTTCAACGTAATGATGCTGAACACTCTTGTTTGATTGCAAGACTAATGTAAGATTGATTTTAAGAGCGTGATCTTTAGGAGAATTTTGAAGCGCAGTGCGCTTGTTGCTTAGTTTTGATGTCTTCACCCCGCTCCTTAACTAGAGCTGGTCATCTTAAATTTCTGTGAGAGTGGGAATATTTGTTGATTGTTTGCTACTAATTTTCTGTTGTCATTGGAGCTCTAGCCAAGTAATGTCAACGCCATTTTACAGGAGAAAAACTCTAAAAAAAATCTCTTTTTTTTTTAAGTGCCGGGAATGTACCCGGTGTATGTAATACGCTAATACTATGTAATACGCTAATACTATGTAAACGCTTCGGGACGTCGGGCCGTGGACTGCGCGGTTCTCCCCACTTCTGAAGCTTGGCTGGGTTTTTTATGAATTCAAATTTGTGTCGGATCGTTAAGAAATTATCACGATGCATGGTTGTATAATTGTATAATGTTTAATTGTACTATTCTGCCTAGAAGGTCTCGTCTGCTGTTTTTATTAGGCTCGTATTGCAAGAAATGTGATTTGACTGAGGAAACCCGATCGTTAAATGGTCGTAAAGAAGAGAGAGAGAGAGAAGTGAATATTAAATGTACTTTCTGATCATATTCGTAGACCTTTTGGACATATCTGGCAATCATAAATATATTGAATGTTTTTGAAATGAATTTACAAACAAAGAGGTAGTAACCGACGCTCGAGAAACTAACGGAATCTCGAATACTAGTAAAAAATTTATGGCTGTTTGCCGCTACAATTCAACATCTAACTTAAAGAATAAAAAATTAATAATTTTTATTTATAAATTATTAAAACAAAGAATGAGGCTCACCTCAACGCTACTTGACGAACTACGATTAGTAGCGTTGAAGGTGACGAAAACTAAGCTCAGATACTTCATACGACTCGACTATAATATCGCGGCGTTCAACTTATAATTCATTGTCGTAACAACAACTATTCAGGGAAATTTGTGCCCAATTAAGGGAAAGTAATTCATTCGTTTAATCAGTTTATCAAACTAAGATTCTTCCGTCAAATATTTACAATTTATTGTCAAGATAATATCATAAACTCTCTAATAAACATAAATACAACTAGATTTCAATATTATATACTGCATATTAATTTCAATAAATGCTCTTACAAATGCTTATACAATTAAAACAATAGAAAATATATATTATTTTAGATTATTGTAAAATAAAGGATTATAATAATTGAAGAATAGTTAATTAAATGTAATATTGTGATAAGGTCTGATTACATATTTGTTGTTAGATGTACGATAATGAAAAAAGGTGTTCGAGTTTTCATGGGAGCCTCGATTACCTCTCAATAATACCACATTATTTGAAAATTCAAGAAAAGAAAGACAAGAAATAAATGAAGTCGCAGAAGTCGAATGTAATACTGTAAAATCGTGTTTATTGCATTGAGATGGAAAATATATAGAAATATAATGCGATCTTTATCTTGAATGGTATGTTCCTTGCTGTCGCAATATTTAGGCGAAAATTGAATACCGCTAACCTTGGAGTAGCTTTATTAATGGCTTATTATTATATGGCTTATTCTACTGGCCTTGCTTTCTTTATAATTTCGTTCGTGATACTATATATTAATTAAATTTCTAACAGACTGTTAGTGCATGCGACTTTTATTTACAGAAAAAACAATTTTTTTAACGCCGCGGCAGCCGTCGTTCAGTAATTTATATAAATTAGTCGCTACTTGCCTATTTCGCTCTTCTTTTACTTTCTTCGGTATGCGTTACGTAGGTTGGTAATGGATGCCGCGTTCATTCATAAAATGAACACCGTGTAGCCATGATCCATCGCGGAACCCGGCTTTCATTATAGCGACTTGGTACCGGCGTTGGGTTGAAACCTTTTTTTTAATGATGCCGAACATCGATCTTTTATTAACCTCTTTCTTTTATTTTAAGACTAATGTATTTTAAACTAGAGACCGTCCTATAGAGAGTATGGCCTCTTGTTTAGGTATCTTCTATCCAGTTTTTATGGGCTCATAATCATTTTCTGAATCGCATGGCCTATTGATAGAGACTTCACCTGCTTGTTGTATGAACTTTCTGATGGTAAAGAATGGGGGTATAATGGAACTGATGAGTAGTACTTGTGGAGAATCCACAAATAGTAATCGATAATGGCCTTGACGTTTTGACGGAGAATCATTTGTAAGTTGAAGTCCGCCATGCGGCTAAGCTCCTTTAAAACTGAATTTGTTGTGACAAACCTCTGTTGTAGTAGTTCGTTGTCCCGGCACTAATGCGCTGAAAAGAGTGAAATTCCCCCTTCATAATTGGCCTGCAAGGCCCCAGCAGTTTCCTTTACTTACGTCCATGCGGAATAGCTAGTACTATCAACTGTGCATTGACAAACTTATGCTTAACTTCAGCTGTAGGAGTGCATTTTCTTCGAAACCATTCACGGCAACTTTTTACCAATCTTTGGTGCCTTGCTCTGGCTACTGCCGGAATTCTCACAGTGAGATCCGAGTGAAGATTGTACGTTAATCGAAGACAGACTGATGCACAATGACTCGGTGGCGCAACTTATACTTTTTCTATTTTTTTGGCCGATAGGCGAAATTTTTTTCGCCTATGATGACACTATTGTCGTATACATCGGCCCCGCTGGAGTATGAAAATTCATGGAATCTTCTCGCCTCGTGTATTCCGTGCCATGTGACGATAAATTGCAACCGCATCTGCATTTTCTTTCTATTTTCCTTAACCCTCGATTTAGGTAGTCTCCAAATTCGACGACTATAAGACAATTGATGACTTCAAGATCTGACAGTATAAATATTTTTTTTAATCTTTTCTTTTTAATACGACCATGTGGAATATAAAATACTTCAGTCGAATATTTTCTCGACCTTTCTAGTAATAATCTTCTAATCTTCAAATCTACAACGCTCCTTTGTTCTCTGTTTTTGTATTGCAGTACTATATTCGTAAACACCAATGATCAAATTACACGGAATCCCGAACACCTTTTGTAGATTTCAGGCGCGCAGCGCGGTTGCAGTCTAATTTAATGTCTCTATCCCGCTCCTTGAGTAAGGGTGGTCATCTTCGATTTCTTTGAGAGTGGGATGTTTTGGTGATTGAGCTAAATTTAATTTTCAGCTGTCATTGGAAGCCTAGAAAAATAGTGTCAACGCTCTTTTGAAAGGGGTATTGGTGAAGCGATATTGGAGAGAAGTAAATACTCGATGTATTTCTGATTATATTTGTAACCTCTTGGGACACATCTGGGAATCATAAATGTGTATATTTTCAATAGAATTTAGAAATAAAGAGGTAGTACAGGTGGTCGAGAAACCAACGGAATCTCGAATAGTAGGTTTTAAATAAGAGTGTGACAATTTTCGTTTCGACTATAGTTAACGTTTTGATGTGCGATCTGTAATCTTATGTGAAATAGTAGCTCATACAATTATCGACAATTTTTAATTGGCTCAATACCGTAGCAGTACATAATTATTATGAAAAGCACGAGAGTTAAAGTGTATTTTGGGTACTACATATTTAAAAACTGTTTTAGTAAGAGTTCTTCATATTATTGTATATATATATATATATATATATATATATATATATATATATACCGTCCTCTCTTCTATACATTACTAATACAAAATTCAAACTCAATAAATTTATAATTAAAAATATTGGATTTATAATAATATTAATATTTAAATAGGTAGCAGCAAAATATAGATAATAAATTTTCATAATAAAACAATAAAATAGAAAAAATATATTAAGAAAAAAATTATATATATTTTTACTTAAATTAACTATTACAAAAAAAGTAATACTTGTCTCATGTAAATAAAATATTAAAACAAATTTATTCTAGATTGAAAAACTAGATTTTATTAAAGCCCAGCAGAATATAGTGCCGGCCTCACATCGTGTTTACATTGCACCGGTGAAAACACTATCAACAGAAATTCGACCACTTCTAGAAAATATATTGAATCACATTATGACAAACTTATATAATATTTGTCCAACAGAAATGATAACATCAGAAGATTCGTAAGATAAAAGTGTTCCAATTTTTTATATTATACTCATTTATAAATAATGATTTAATTTATATAATAAGCAAAAGATTTATTTAATACATAATGTAGAAAAATTATTGCTAGTAGATAAAAAATGATAGCTAACCGTATTTATTAGTTTTATCCAAACATTTGGTTTCATTTATTTAATTAGACAAAACTACGAAACAAAATTAAGAAAACGTTCAATATTAATAATATTTTTCTAATATCTAATCGGAACATAGTAAGTAATAATTTGTTACAGGCAAGGTAATAATTTGTTGTATAACATCATGAGTGATTTATAAATTTAATTCAACTACACTTTTTTTATATAACTACAACAATAATTATAATCAATAATATAATGTAAACAATAATAAAAATTATACATAAATATAAAATTGTGCAGAAATGCATAAATATAAATTAAGCTTTGAATGAATTTTTGTATAGATGTTATGCATAAATTAATTACTAAACATTTAACTAATAAATATACATCGAATGGTAAAATACATAACTATTAATTTTAATTGATTAATTTATATAATTATAATTTTTATACTTAGTGTAATTAACTATATCTTTTAATTACTGAACACACTTGCACTCACGTATGTACATACACATCTAATTAAACAAAATTTGCAAGATTTAACTCACGCGTAAATTAAACTTATTTTTTTCAATTTTGTGGTGTACTTGTACTTTATGAATTCGTGTTAAACTTTTGTTTTATTATTATTACTCGCTTCATTTTATTTATTTATCGTTTTCATTCCATTGAATAGCAAATTAGATGAATTATTATTACAAATTTTTTTGACACGACTGCTTCTTTCTGCATTTGGATTATTAGAAATATAAAGCTGCCAATGATGAAAATGAAAATGTATATCTGTATTATCGTAGGCAAATTCTGTGTCGAGATTATGGATTCCATATGTTTCTATCTATTTCTATCATATCAGTTTTAGTAATTAATATATTTTTCATTTTAACGCAGTATTACTATTATTATATTACCCTTTATTGTTTAATATTACGATTTATATTATTACATCGAATTTTTTGTTTACCAATCTTGACTTTACTGTAAACTTTTAAGGAAAATTTAAACTTTTTATAGATGTATAGATAAAATATTTCCTGGATGAAGGTCACCTTTGCTTCTTCTTTTCTTCTTAGTGTAACTTGTAAATTTTTTATTTTATTCCAACAAAGTTTCTTTCAAATTTTTTTCTCAGTTTTAATTTTTTGCCAATTCTTGACAATATTAATCACTCAAGTCCGGTTAGTAGATTTTCAGTGGAGTTCGAAATACTATTTTAATTATTGAAAGTTTTTGATTAATCACGAAAACCAGGTCATATACGTTCTTTTTTTTTAATTAAAGCCTATTGGAAGCTATTAATCCTTATTCGGTGCTAAATATGTTAGAAAGAACTTAGTTACTGAATGTTCTGGCACTCTTGACTTTGTCATGATTTCGTATATATTTTTGACTTATGAGAAAATTATATACAGTAGCAATAATCTGTTAATAATAATAACTATTATTATGATTTCATATATTGCAAATTATTTTTTCAACAAATACTTTTATGTGAGGTTCATTACACGTATACAATTTTTCTCAGTGATTTGAAGCATACAACTTTGTATGTTATGATACTCTCAGTGATGTATTTCTTCATTATTATCATATGTGTGAGAAATTTCTCAGAGATCTGCATAGGTCAGAATCACATCACATTCGATCAGACCTCACTTTATGTGTTAGATTTACGGAAGATTTTGAAGATTTTTTTATAGAAAAAAAAAACTTGTATAATGCGTTGGTACATATTCACTTAACTAGAAGCATTCAACATACAACTATTTATACTGTAAATATTCAACATCTATTTATCCACTTCTTATTTAATAAATGGATTTTCAGTCATTAACAAATAAAATCCTTGCTTATCACCTATCCTTTCACTATCTGTATCTCCTCATTACATCTACGAGAGAAAACATGCTCGGGTTAATTATTAATTCATTATTTATAATTCATTATTTATAATTAAATATTAATTCCGGAACAGTATGATAATATCGCCAATATAAAAAAATATGTGCTTTGCAATGATTGGAGAGATTTCACAATTTTTCCAACATTGAAAAATAGTGGAGGCGATATAATCTGAAGATAAGAACAATAAATTATATAATATATTTCGGCACCATGAATACTAGTACACAGTAAATGTATAAAGAAATTCAATAAATAATTTAATCTTGGAATTTCAATGATTGATATTGTATTAAATATTCAAGAAATTAGTAAGAAAACAGAGTGTAAGATACAAAGTAAAGGTTATAAGATAAAAAGAGAGTCGGCCTTTTATTTTAATAAAATAAGTGATTATAAAGTAATAAATACTAACATCAAGAGATACTCAAAAAAGTTGAATTTAAATAATTATTAGAGATATTAGGGAGTCGGCCTTCTATTTCAACAAAATAATTAATATAAGATATAAACGGAGTCGGCTCTTTATCTTATTTTTAAGTTTTAAAATTAAAGTAAATAGTAAATATAAATGTATTAAGATATTAAGGGAGTAGGCCTTATATCACAAAAAAGTGTAATTATTCAGAGTATATTAGGAGTATATTATATATATTATTATTATATTAGGAGTCGGCCTTCTATTTCAACAACATTATAAAAATAATGATATTATATTAAGGAAATCCGCTTTATATCAAAATAAAGCAAATATATAATTTATAAGCAAAATTACGGAAGCAACATAGAATACTAATAATTTTTCAATGGATTAATATCAAACAATTTACGATTGTTTGATATGGATATTTTGTATTTAATACAATAAAAAAAAGGAAAGATAATAAATAATTTCTAAATTTTAGAAATAGAAAACTTAAATTCTTTAAATATATTCTAATTATAATAATATAATAATTATAATAATATATTTATAATTGAAATATAAGAGATTTGAATTACGATATTATAAACTGCATCATTATTAACTGGGATATAGCTGTCAGTATCAGAAATTAAATTATATATGTTCTTTAACTGTATACAGTATATAAGCTTATGATATAAATTTACATTGAGTGTATATAATCATGTTGTTATGCTCAACAGGATAATCAATAAAAGAGCTTCACGTTTTTATAAATAATATCATCATGGTGGTATTGAAACTAAAATTAGTAGTAGTAAATCATTATTATGATCTTAATATTTTCCGAAAATTATATGGTATAATGTAATATAATACAATATAAGGAATTACTAATTGACAAGTTTTTCAATATATACCAATATGTAATTCTGATTAAAAAAAAAGTGATAGACATGGATAAAAATAGCCATATAATGGTTAAAAGAATAATTTTTTATCGCTCATGATAAATTTATTTGTTTTAGCCTTCCTTTTATATTTTTAATATTAAAATTAATTAACATTAAAGTATTATTTTTGTATGTCGCTTAGTTTTTAAATTCTCTTCTTTTTTTTTAAATATAAAATATTAGGGAAAAGATATTTGTTACAATATTTATATTATACGAATATATATTTATATATTTATAAATTAAATGAAAATATTATGAATATTTAGAGCTATTAAAACATTACATTCAACGAATTGTCCCAGGATTTTATTATATGGAATTGATGATTGCCATACTCGACATATAGGACCAGCTATTTTACATACATTGGAACATTTACCTTGTCATATTTTAGACGTGACAACGCTTTTTGAAGAAACTGGTAGAGCTGCCGAAGAATCAATTATTCAAGTAATAAATTTTTTTAATTGTAATATATTATTTTTCAGGAATTCTTAATAATTTCATTCTATTTATAATGACTTTTATAATAACTAATATAAAAAGAATAATTTTATATATAAACATATTTTTAATACTAATGGAAAAATAATAAATAAACAAAAGTGAAATCACTCAAAGAAAAAAAAATTAATTCACATATAATTGAGAAAATGTTTATAAAGCCTAATTTAAGTAGGCCATGGTATATGTTGTCAATTAAACAATCAGTAAGACTAAGTCATCGTTGAAAGCCTCCTAGACCACAGGAACAGACAACGACAATCAAC
>JAPYYT010003022.1:0-14578 GCA_030522565.1 Ceratosolen corneri | reverse complement strand
GGTGGTCTCTTTAGATTTTTGGTGATAGTGGGAAGAATTTGCTTATTGTTTGAAGCTAATTTTCTGCTGTCATTGGAGCTCTTGACAAAAATGTCAACGTCCTTTTACAGGAGAAGGGCGAAGTGGTAGTCACTTTTTGCGACGTCGAGCCGCGGCTCGCGCGGTCACCCCGACGTTCTGAGGTCTGGCTGGATTTTTCCCTAATTCTATTTGTTGAACTCGGTATGCACTTATCACGAAGTATAACAATCATGTTTCTATACCTAGAAGGACTTGTCCGTTATTTTTTACTAGGCTCGTATTGCAAAACACTTGATGGTCATATTTACTATTTCGAAGTATTATCGAGGCACAGTGCAAGTGGAAATGCTCGTTAAATGGTCATAAAAGGAAACGAAAATATATTCGATGTATATTGAAAAAATATTCGTAAAATCTTGGGACACATCTGGCAATCATAAACGTATTGAATGTATGAAAAGAATTTACAAAACAATAAGGTAGTACCGCGAGTCGAGAAACTGCATGATTCTCAAACAGAGCTAAGAGTGAAAATTTTTATTTTGCTAATTAATTGTTTAATATATACATACTATACGATTATTTTAAATTAATAACAAATTGATATATTTATCGAATATGAAAAGTAACAAATACAACATTGACAAATAAATTAATCACAATTAAATATCAAAAATCACTTTTATTTTTTCTAATTAAATATTATATCGTGATTCAAATATTCGATATACATAAATTGATTGAATAGCGTATAATACTTGGTTATCGTGGAGATTTGATTATATTAATATATATATAAATAAGTACTAATACTATTACAATAATTAAATTATTATTATATAAAATAATATAATAATATTATTTAAATTTAATTTATATACTTTTATATTAAAAAAATTTAAACAAAAACAATTATAACATTCAACTTTATATTTTGTATCTATTCAACATTTATCTTTTTACTTATTATTTAAAAGCTTTTTCAGTTATTATCAAACAAAATCGGCTCAACATCTCCCACGACCCCTTTCACTGTCTTCTTTGGAATAGTACACACTTGGGTTAATTCCCAAACAATAACTTTGTCAAAAATTGCTTTTATTTATTAAAAATTTTTAAAACATAAATTTTTATATAATTTCTTTGCAATTAGAAAAATGAACACGTACAAATTATAGAACAATAAAAATAGATATTTAATGGTATTTTTAAACACAATATCAATATAAATTTTTTTAGATCTTTTTAGATTTTTTTAGAATAACAGGAAACTCCAATAATAAATAAGCTTTAATTTTTAAAAATATTTATTTTTATTATTTTAAACTTCTTTTATTCTCTAAATTTATCACAACATAAAATAGTAAAATAATGTATATACATTCAAGGAATTATCATTGCATGATAATGTTAATAAAACTATTAATCTTTGAATATTTGAGAAAAATGACACTTCCGTCACATTTAAAAGAGTTAGATGTACAAAATGGTGTATTTTGTAATTTATACAGCATTTGAAAAATACAATTAAACAATTATGTGGTGATTGAATTGACAACAATGTATTAATGGATTCTTATTTTGATTATAAAGACGAATTAATTATGAATTAAATTCATCAATCTTATCTAAGTTGAACAAATAAGAAATACAAAATAATTACAGAAAAGTTTTAGTAACCTTATTACATATAGTATAGTAATTAATATTTTCGTTACTGATTAAATAAATCCGAATAAGTTTTTTATATTGAAATAAGCTTATTCATAATAAAAACGAATTTGTTCAATGGATATAATCTGATAATTTTGCATTTATTTATTTAAAAACTATATATCAAAAATATTTTCGCTACATTTATTATAATATGAAAATTAAATTAAAATTTTTATTGCAAAGCTTATTAACAAATTTTATAAATTAACCATTAGCAGAACTTATAATAGATAGATTTATTCATATACTACTGTTAGTTTGTACAACTAGTGATTTAACCTCACTTTTTATTATGTACCTCCGTATTGTTCTTTTTTCCTCTTTCAGACTATCTAGTCTAATATTCTGATCTTTGCTTATCAATTCTATTACTTCATTTATATCTTTTTTATATGTAGTTATGGTTATTTTTAATTTATTTTATTTTTTCAATTTTGCACGTTTTCTTTTATTTGAATAATTCGTGAGAATGTAATTAGTTTCCTCATGCAGTCGATGTTACCTCCAAAAACGTAGCAATATTTAACGATATAATTAATTACTTTCAAATAAAACGTACAAACATTATAACGAACATTTATTTTTGGTGATACACCATGGGTAATCAACTGGTAGGAATAGCTCCAAGTCAAATTTTTCCAGTCGAACATTATTTAACAGATCACAGTGATCTTAAATTTGATATCAGGTAGGCAATAAATTATTAGAGTAATAACCGCTTTCTGATATTTAACTGAAATAAAAATAATATATAAATAGTTATTTTATAAAATTAAAAAATTTTATTAAGTTAATTAATATTGAAATAATCAAAAAGATATTTTATAAAACATTTTAATATAGGTTTGTCATTTAATTTAATTTATAAATTGGAAGTTTTAATCTTTTTTATTATATTTTTATTATATTAATATTAATATATATTAGTTAATTAAGTTTTAAATTTGATTAGATTATTTTGTTTATTTGCATATTTATTTTAAAATTTGATTGAATAAAAAATATATAATTAAAATAATTTTTTTTATATATTTATATTTTTTAATATATTTGTTATTATTAATTATATATAATTTTGTGTAAATAGTTTAGGAAGTACAAGATTTTTTAAGGTAGCCAGAGCTCAAAGTCAAGAAGGTTTACTTGTAGTAAAAGTGTTTGCTATTCATGATCCTACTTTGCCTTTGTCAAGCTATAAAGATAAATTAGAAGAAATAAGATCCAAGCTAGCCTCTGCTGTAAATTGTTTACCATTTCAACGAATGATTGTAAATATTTTTTTCTATGTAACAATCTCATATATTATTGGAATTATTTAAAACATTTAAAAATTATTTTAAAATAGTTGACAGAAAAAGCTGGTTTTATTATGAGAGAGTACATGAAATATTCTCTTTATGATCGTATTAGTACTAGACCTTTTTTATCAATTGTAGAAAAAAAGTGGATTACATTCCAAGTATTATATGCTTTGCATCAAGCACATAAATTTGGTATCTGTCATGGAGATATTAAACTTGAAAATATTATGATAACTAGTTGGAATTGGGTTCTTTTAACAGATTTTGCTAGTTTTAAACCAACATATTTACCAGAAGATAATCCTGCTGATTTTTCTTATTTTTTTGATACATCTAGAAGAAGGTAAATTTATAAAATATATTAATTTTTATTTATTTACTTTGTTATGATTAATTAAATTATTAAATTAAAATTAAGGTATTCAAATTATATACTGATATATATTTTAATATTTTTAAATTTATTATGATACTAAAATTATTAAATTAAAATTAAAGTATTCAAATTATATACTGATATATATTTTAATATTTTTTAAATTTATTATGATACTTAAATTATTAAATTAAAATTAAGGTATTCAAATTATATACTGATACATATTTTAATATTTTTTAAATTTATTATGATACTTAAATTATTAAATTAAGATTAAGGTATTCAAATTATATACTGATATATATTTTAATATTTTTTAAATTTATTATGATACTTAAATTATTAAATTAAAATTAAGGTATTCAAATTATGTACTGATATATATTTTAATATTTTTTTAATTTATTACGATACTTTAACTGTAGAACTTGCTACATTGCACCAGAACGTTTTGTTAAAACATTAACTTCAGAGCTTAATAATACTTTACTTTTTCCTGAACAAGAGCTTAAAACAGGTGATTTACATCCAATGATGGATATTTTCTCAGCAGGTTGTGCTTTAACAGAATTATATAATGAAGGACATCCTCCATTTGATTTTTCCCAACTTTTAGGTAAATTATTAATTAAATTTAAGAAACTGCTAATATTAGTTTGCTTATATTCATTCATCTAATCAAATTTTGAATGTATAAAAAAATATTGTAATTAAAATTTGTTTTATAAATACAATAATAAACTCGATTAAAATAAGTATATATTTATATTCTTTTAATTTTATTTAAATAAGAAAAAATTATATTACTATAATATGATTATTTATTGATTTTTAGCTTATAGAAATGGTGAATATTCTGCCAATAAACATCTTGATAATGTAGAAGATTTAGAGATTAGAGAGTTATTAACTTCAATGATAGAAAAGAATCCAGCAAATCGTAAAAGTGCTGAACTTTATTTATCTCAAGCACGTGGAAAAGTATTTCCAGAATATTTTTATGGATTTTTACAATCATATATGCAGATTTTTTCAGCTGCACCAATTCTGTCTCCCGATGAAAAAATTAGCAGATTGAAAAAAGATATCAGCAATATTACTAATATGTTTAAAAAACAAAATAAGAAAAAGGAACTAGTTTTAGAAAATTTTAAGTTAAGAAATGATAAAAGCATAGACTTTAATAAAGTTATTTTTGATCATAATAAAGAAAATATAATTATAAAGAATAGAAGTGAAAAAAATTTGGAAAAAATTAAAGTAGAGATGAAAGGTATTTCGAAATTAGTTACATTGAATTCTTTAATAAATCACAGCTGGGAAAATATAAATACAAATAATTGTAAAAACAATTTAGAATCAATTAATACCGAGGAAGGGCTAGTAATTATAACACAACTTGTCACCTCTTGTATACGAGGATTACATCATTCACAATCTAAGCTTCAAAGTCTTGAAATATTGCTTGAGTTAGCTGATAATACGTTTGAAGAAACAATTTTAGATAGAATTTTACCTTATATTGTAGGTATATTACTTATGAAATATTAATTATAATTAATTTTGATGTTCCAAATAATACACTGTAAACAAGTATACAAATGCAATATAAATTTTTAACATTTTTACTTTAGATAATAAGAAGTTATTTTTTACCTAATGAATACATTTACTTTAATTGATGTTTATAATTATGTTTTAAATTTATATTTTTAACTTAGTTTCATTTAGTTCACGATCCGTCACCAAGAGTGAGAGTATCAGCTATTCATACATTAACAAAATGTCTTTATCTTGTGAAGACCATTCCACCATCAGATATAAATATTTTTCCAGAATACATATTACCAGGGCTAGCTCATCTTACACAAGATGAGGCAGTAATTGTCAGAGCTGCTTATGCAGAAAACATTGCCTATCTAGCTCATATTGCTCTTCAATATTTGGAAAAATCTCACATTTCAACTATGGAAAATAAAGAAATATTAAGATCAAGTTATGATAATGAACTTCAGACTTTGCATGAAATGGTAATATGCATAGATTCTTTAACAATTTATTTAATGGATAATTTAAAAAAATTTAATAATAGGTGCAACAATCAGTTTCAATGCTATTAACAGATCAGCAAAATTTAGTAAAACAAACTTTGATAGAAAATGGTATAAATAAGTTATGTGCTTTCTTTGGTAAACAAAAAGCAAATGATGTTTTATTAAGCCATATTATTACATTTTTAAATGACAAAGATGATAAGCAATTAAGAGGATCTTTTTTTGAATGCATTGTTGATGTAGCTGCTTATGTTGGATGGCATTGTAGTCCAATATTGATGCCCTTACTTCAACAAGGATTAACAGATCCAGAAGAATTTGTAACAACTAAAGCTATCAATGCAATGGCTACATTAACAGAGCTTGAACTTTTACACAAATCATCTTTGTATCAATTACTTTTAGAAACTGTAGTTTTCTTAGTAAGTTATTTAAATTTGTAATATTTATATAATAAATAAAAAATATCTGTGATAATAGCAGGTTTATTAATATTTAAAATCTAATATTCAGTTATAAATTTTATTATTGTTTAAATTATTAATAAAATTATTAAGCTTCAATTACAAATTTCAATTAATTTCTATTTATTTTAATATTTCTGAACATGTTAGAAGAGTTAATAATTGTTTATTTAATTATCATACTGATTAAAATAAATTAAAATTAAGTTTTATTTTTATTAATTATTTTATGAACTTTTTTTAAGGCATGTAATATAATTCGAAATAATTTTTCTCATAAAAACAACACTATTTTAATTTTCTTTTATAGGTACATCCTAATTTATGGATCAGACATGCAACTGTTGGATTTATATCAGCTGCAGCAAGAACTCTCAATATAGTTGATGTACAATGTAAAGTTCAACCAATTATACAGCCATATTTAAAGAATCATCTTATACAAATAGAAAAAGAGATTTTACTATTAGAAGCATTAATTAATCCAATACCTTACGTTGTTTTTGATTCTGTATTAAAATATCAGGATATTGAAGAACTATTAAATGTTTTTGAACAAAGACAAGTTGCCAGAGCTAAAGCTATCACTGGCATAGTTCCACAGTATAATGATATGAGTATAACTTTACGTAATGTAAGTATTAATTGAAATGTTGAATTACTACAAATAAATAATTAAAAATACTAGAACTATAATCATTATAGAAAATTTTAGATAATTGATTGCTGGACATTTCATACATAAGGAAAATTTTATCAATTTTAAATGAGTTTATAATTTAATTTAATTTGGATTTATTATTAATCTAATAATTGTCTTATAAATATAATTTTGATCAATGATTTTATTTATTTAAATTATTCTGTATTAAATAAATTTAAAAATATAATATAGGTAAAGTAGTATTAAATTTAAAGACTTTAGAGTAAAAATATGAAAATTATTCATTTATTAAAGATAAACAAATTGACCAAAAAGTACAAAAGGAAAAAAGATAAATATATTTGGTAATCATTTATAATATACACTAAAATTTTAGCTGTTTAGACGTTTAAGTTCCGAACCCATGACTGAAATCATTGAAGATCAATTAATGATGATGAAACCTCACTTGCTGAAAATCAACAAATACCGTAATTTAGTTGATGCTAAGTTTCAACTATCACCTTCAGATGGCAAATTAGAGCTTGGATTGATGAAACATAAAATTAGTCATCACATTCTTATACTTTATCCTGATATCAAGGGAGATATAAGTCTTCCATCATTGAAAAAATTAGATCGGAAAACATCTGATAGCACTGCAACTTATGCATCAATGAATCAAGAATGGCGTACAATGTTTGGTGCTCAGAATATGCAGGTAATCTTTTATTTAAATTATTATGGATTCCTTTCATACATATGTATGTGTATATAGATTTGTGTTTGTACTTGATAACTATATATCTTCTTTTAATATTTAAAATTGGTCTTTCTATAGCATGTGTTTATACAAATGTATTTTTTTTTTTAAATTTAATTTATATGATTTTATATAATATTATTTTTGTGAAATAAATTGTATATATAAAATTAATGAAATATACTTTAACATTCAATAATATATACATACAATACATAAAAATATCAATCAAATTTTATAACTTTTAATTTACTATGTTTATCCTTATTTTGAATAAACATAAACAAATATAATATAGTATCTCTAAAATAATAAGTATAATATTTATGAACTCATGTTTTTAATTTCTATAGAGAATAACTATTAAAGCTAATCAAAAAGCTTTCTTTTTAATTATTGTTTTAACCTATGATGATTTTTATTAGCATTAATATTTTATTATTATTTATGATATTATTAATGTCTATATTTATATAATTATAAGATCATTAATTTTTATGATAAAACATTTTACCGAAATTAATATTTAATTAATTCACTTATTTTATAACAATAATGTTAATTTAGCATTCTGTTGTCAAAATTTCTGATATGTCTACAAATAGTAGTTCATGTCAAAGTATTCATGGTGGTGATATTTATCTGTCTCCACAACATAGTTCATCAGAAATCATGACTAGCATCAATGACCACTCACTTCATGAACGTTCTTATATACAATGTAAGTATTAATTAATAACTTTATTTTTCAGTAGTATTTCTGTGTATATATATATACATTATACATTTTATGCAATATTAATATAGTATGTATACAATATAGTGTATATAAGTATAAGTACATATTTATAACGTTTCGCAGCTTTTTAGGCTATATTCTTAAGTTTGCATGATAGATTATAAAAAAATTCACAATTTATGTTAGTCGCAACACTTTATGGTCTTGTAGACAGATGTGCACCTTGCCGATTAGAGCTCAGACAACTTACATACAGAAAGCAAGAACAACATGCTTCGGGCATACGAGCTCAACATTGGGCTGACAATATTGCTTGGCAAACAGGTACATAAAATAAATACTTTTACATTTTTTAAAAATATATTTTATTTTTGAATAACGCAAAATGTAATATGTAGGTATGAAATTATTTAAATAATTTGAGTTAATTTTGAGAAAACTATGTTACCTAAATTTAAAGATATTGTTATAATTTTTGTTATTTTGATAAATGAAATGATTTATTTAATGTTAATCATGATTTTCTAAAAATGCTCAGTTTTAGTTTTAATCTTGATAATAATACATTATTTTATGTACAGAAATAAAATTAAATAACATATATAGAATTACAGTTTAAACTGTATACTTAAAACATATATGTTATGAATAAATAAAGGTAGCGTAAATTAATTAATTTATATTCAAATTTAATGAAAATCAATGAATAGTAAATGAATTCTTCTTTTTAGAACCCCATTCTAGAATCTTTACTTATTTAAACTATATTCATTCTTTCATTTAAAAGTTTGCTAATTATCAATATGATATATACAATGTATCAAAGTTAGTATTCTTTAAATTGTATTAAATAAAAAGAGATTTCACAAATTGTATTTAAAACAAATATTTTATATATTATTAAAGGTTGTAGGTTACTGCCTAGTGGCTGGCGACCACGTGGAGCTCTTATAGCTTATCTTCATGAACATAGAGCAGCCATAAATCGATTGATTTCAGTGCCAGACACTAGTCTGTTTGCAAGCAGTTCATCTGATAGTTGCATTAAAATTTGGGATGCTAGTAAAATGGAAGGACGAAACATAGCTAATCGTTCACGGTAGCTAATTATTATTTTCGTTATTTAAAATTTTTATTTGAGTTTTCGTAAAAACAAAGAATATCGGAAAATATTAGATAATTATAGAGATATATGCAAAACATTTTGTAAAATTAAAAGTTGAAGGTTCACATAATTGAATTCAAGTTATCTGTTAACTAAAGTAAAGTTAATAAAGTTATTATTAACATGTACTTTAAATTTTCTGTTAATATAAATTTTAAATTTTAGATCTAATAAATCTTCGATTAGGAATTTAAATTAAAATTGAATAAAATAACAAATTTAATTTTTTTATTTCATAACGTTAAAAAAAGAGAATGATTCTTTACAGACAAACATACATACACAGAAGTGGGCCTTTAGTAGGCCTTGCCGTTTGTGAACAGGGCCAATCAATAGCAAGTACTGCTAGCCAATCTGGTACTGTTTTTGTACTCAGAATTGAATCTAATTCTAATAAAATGAATGTTATATACTCTAGACAACTAGACTTACAAGAAGAAGGTTGTGCTGTAGATCTTCAATACTTAGATTCAGGGTCACAATCAGTTTTAGTTTATGCAACTCTTTATGGTTCACTGATCGGTTGGGACTTGAGATGTCCTGGAACTGCTTGGAGACTAGAAAATGACTTAAAACATGGCGTCATTACGTCTTTCTGCATAAATAATTATCAACAGTGGTTGACAGTTGGCACAAGTTCCGGAGTACATATTTGTTGGGATTTAAGATTTCAATTACCAATTAGTAATATTAAACATCCTACTGGTAAATTAAATATTTTTTGTAGTTTATATTTATTTATTGATGTTTATCTATTTGATGCTGACTCAATATGTGAAAATGTATAATATATAGAAATATTTTTTGACTCACAAAAAATTAAAAAACAAAACTTTGTTACATAAAATTGTTTAGAAATTAATTTTTCTGTAAAATTTTTTTTAGCTTATTTTTACGTGTAACTCAAGCATTATTATCAAAAATTATTATAATCGAATATTAATCATATTTATTATATTAAAATCTTGAAATAATTAACCGTAGAAGGAAATGTTTTATTTCCTATGTATAAAGTAGCAAGTTTTTAGAATTACTTATTGAAAAATTTCATATCAGCTAATAAATTTTGTAAATTTCATCAAAAAATTTTAATCTTAATGTATATAATCAATTACAAATATATATTTTAATTTCCATTGTCTATAAATTGTAGGAGCACGAGTTAGAAAAGTCATAACCCATCCAATCGAACATTCATGGATAATATCTGCAGTTCAGGGAAATAATGAAATATCCATGTGGAATTTGGAAACAGGTTTCCGTCAAATGGTATTATGGGCATCAAGTGCACCTCCCTTGAGTCATTCACAAGGTGGACACAGTGTTTGTGCTATGCATTCTGCATGCATAGATCGTTCAGGGTTTTTGCTGGCCAGTGGTACAGATATGAGATTACGATTTTGGAACTTACACACACCAAGTGAATCCTATGTTGTCCTGCCTGCAGCTAATGATTCCTTTGCATCAAATTCTTTGGCTTATGAGTAAGCATTATATTTTTATTACATTATATTATAAATTGCAAGATTATCAGTTTAATAAAAATATATTTGTTTATCAATATGATGTTATTAAATTGTATTATATATAAATAACATTTTACATTTTTAAATGCAAGTAGAACCTTACATGAACTATAATTTACAATCCGCAAGTAAATATTTTTTACAATAACACTCGGTATAATACAATCCTAAAAAAATTCTACAATTAGTATAAATCGATTATCCTGGTAAGTAATTGATTCAAATATATCGATTATAATAAACTTGTAATAAATCCCTTCTCAGTTATTTGAATATATGAATATACGTTGAATATATGTTGAATATTTGAATATACGTTGTAATAAAAAAAATAATAATAATAATAAAGTTTATTAAAAATACTACTTTAGTCGAAAAATATAACTTGTTTACGTTTTTATTTATTTTGTCCGATGTAGATTTTTCTTTACTTGCAATATTGTCTTGCAATATTCGTTCCTAATTCACAATGTACAAAATTGCGCTATTAATGCATTCTCGAATAAAATATAATTATGATGCAATAAATTGAATGTCGCGTTCCAGTGTATGATGCTTTCGCTTGCAAAGTCAAAAACTATTCTTTACGTCCCTTGTAATTGGCTTCGTGATGGACCGTACAGATATATTGTATCTGTAATATTTATTGTGCCAGGTTAAATAAGCCGTACAGGTGCTGTTCAAGAATTAACTCGACTGTGAACTCTCCAAAGATATACAGTAGGAAAGGTAGATAGCGAAAGTCAAGAAATAATGGGAAAGTTTTTAATTCAGTCTGTAATGCTTGGTGTAATATTAAACACGGTTTTATTAACAATAATGTGATGGAAATTATAAAACTAATGTTACGTTAGAGTAAAATTGATTTCTATTCAGTCTTAATGATCAGTCATAAATTAATCACCGCCTGCCCTGATTGTAATACTGTCTAAATTAATTTAACTTCTTACCTTGAATGTTAATATGATAATAATTTTAATTTTCATTTTTAATGTTGATTATGTGAAATTTCTTGTATATGTGTTTGCCACAGAGTTTACTGATGTATGATTTGTGGATGGTCACTGTAATTACTATACAATGTGGGCGTGTGTGGATGCCACTGAGACAACTGGCTTGTTTGGATACCATAGTATTTGCTATTATCGCAATCTCTTTGTATATGTGGATGCCACAGAGAATGCTATGTGAGACCTTTGTCTTGTTTGGGAGAATCTGCTCGCTTGATCCATTCGGTCATATTTATAGCGCTCTAATCTAGTAATATTCAAGTGCCTGTTGCTATGTGCTATTCTACACGTGACAACAATGCTTGTAAGGCATTGCCGTAACGGTCAAAAGAAGGAGGGTATAAAGTCATTCTTAAGAAAAATTAAAAACTATAAATATACTAATAGATCCTCACAAAATTAATACGAAATTTTAAGCAGGTGCTACTTATCTTGTTGATGCATTGGATGTTTAGCCGATTAGTCCTTGTATTAGCTATACGCTAATTAACTGATTATCAGCTAATATACGTTGATCTAGGCTGCAGAAGGAAGCGGCGATCATTCGTGAGTTGAAGACCGGGTGGCTGTGGTGGATCGTGTTCAGACTGTTTTTCCAAGCAGAGTTGACGTTCAATTACAAATTGAACATATAACGCGTATGACTTAGCTTGTTGCTATTCCAGAAAATGATATACTCTTTTCTATTGCGTCAGGATAAAGTTTCTATGGAGTGGAGCCGATAACTAATTCTTGAGAAACTCTATATAATTATGATTACTGCCTTGTATTATTTTAGTCGGAGTCGACTGAAGAATTTGAGAATTCTGTCTGGCATGGATCATGAAGTCTAATTTACGCACATCACCTCGTTTCCTTGCGAAGGTTTGTGGTCATCTTAGTATCCTTGAGAATAGAAAATTTCGTTGATAGGACCACTGCTAATTACCGTGCAATAATTGGGGCACTGCAATACTTAATATAGTTACTGGGCAGGGCCTTGCTAAATAACCGATGGTTGTCGCGCTGTCAGTGCTGTAGCGTGCACTGCTGCGCAATAGATAAACCATTGATCCTTTTTTACTGTTTTCGATATAACTCGGTACGAATAAACCATGGAGGGTGGCGAACAGTCTTGGTATTTTTAGAACCTTTATATAGACGTTGGTTTTATTGTTTTGCTATAAAATACGCGATATAAATAGGCTACATTCGAATTTCTGGTCCTTGTTGAATATATATTTGAATCTTGAATATATATTTATATTAAGAATAATTTTTTACCATTTTAAGTTTGAATTTAAAATTTTTTTAATTACATTAAATTTATAAATATACTTATTTGCTTTCCTCTATTTCAGCAGTAGTTATTCTTATTAAAATAACTATCTAATTATGAAATTTTGCTTTATAAGCGGTAAATAAGATTGTTATTTATTAAACTGAGTGAATCAATTATATCAACATTTAAGGATTATTATTTGAGTATCATTTAATCGATGAAAATTCAACATTGTAATAGTTTAATCGAGTACTGGGGATTTTTTATAAAGTCATCCATTAAATCTACTCTATTAAATATATACTTAACATATAGCCATAATTATTTAATTGAACTACCAATAAAGAGTGTATGTCTTAATTTGTCTTATCTCTATAGGAATGTTATTGATAGGAATTATAATCCCTTTATATTATACATTACAATAATGAAATGATAATTTGTCTCGTTGAGGTACCCAATGATCTACAATATTATTTCTAAATCTCAACTATTCGGATGAACCTTAATTTGATAATATATTAAAGGTAAAATTTTTATGGGAATAAATCCAAATGAGTGTCTAAATTCAATTCACTCAAAATGATTCACGATATTCACTATGAAATTTGTATCTATGTGTAAAATATAAGATATATTAAAAATGATTCTCAATTTCGTTTATATTAGTACTGTCAAGCTTAAGTAAATTATGATAAGGCAAATGATACTATTCAAAATTTCGTATCAATTTTGAGACGTTCTAGTAGTGTATTTATAGTTTTCAATATTTCTTTAAGAACGACTTTAAACCCCCTCTCTTTTTTGACCGTTGTGACGGTCAATGCATGTTAGTGCATAGTAATAGGCACTGGAATATTGTTCTATTAGAAGCCTATAAATATGAGCGCGTCGGTCAAGCGAGAAGATTCTTCCAGATATTACTCCAAGAAGACAACATTCTTACATAACTTTCTCCCTGGCATCCACTTATAAAGGGAGTCTAAATAGTAATTACTGTGATATTACATACAGTCCGGCGGAGTCTGTAACATCCACACACCTCGGCATTGATATAGTGAGTACAGAGAGTCCACGAAATACTAAACATTATACAATGAACTCTGTGTCATCCAGACATACAAGCAGATTCACACATTATACCATCATTTAACCTCCAATCTCCAACTTTCTCCTTATTATTCAACTAAAGAACGGTGCTATATTATTGTTAATAAAACCGTTTGTAACAAGTACACAAGGAATAAAATACTTGTTCGCGATTCCGACAGAATCTCGAGTGGTCACTTGCTAATATTTGTTTACTTTTAAATGTGACTCTTGCAATAATATTCGGATATCATTTCACGACTTTTACTTTTGTTCGCGATTCCGGTGGATCGCGAGTCGTTACGTATTAATTTTTGTTTACGTTTAAATGTGACTCCTATAATAATTCTCGGAGAGTCTTTCACGCGACTTAGCTGAAAATTATTATATTGGAAAGTCTCATACTTCGTGATTGCCGCTTTGTTTATACTCCCAGTGTTTCCAGGC
>JAPYYT010003021.1:0-14609 GCA_030522565.1 Ceratosolen corneri | reverse complement strand
GCAGTAAAGTGGTCTTACAACACCGAGTTTTCTCACCCCGCGCAGAAGCCGGCTTGTATATACAAGAAAGAAGCGCTTATCACCGACTCTGTGCGCGCTGCGTTATAAAGTCCGTGACTGATCCAATCCCTACCCTGGACGGAGCTCCCAGGAAGGTGCGCAGCTGGATCGTCGCGTCAAGAGGCAAGTAGCAACCCGTGCGTCTCCTCATGTCTTACTCTTTTCGGATTGTACACCACTGAAGTAAGGAAGATACGTACACTCTTTCGGTAGTGCGTTACAGAAAAGAGACCCTCCCAGCCTTGTGAAGCCGACCCCGTTGTAAGACCACGCCGCGATTCGCCTAATCGTAATTCAACCAAACGACGCGACACATTGCCGTCATATTCAAAACCTCGATATTCTTGTTAAATTCTACGCCAATTACGCGGCATTAAATTCACACGTAATCAATGCGGCAGTGCGGGAAATCGATCGTAAAAGCGGAAAGAAAGAACGTAGATTCAATTTATAAACCCTTCCGCGCCTTCGCGTATTGTGTAAGTGCGGCATTCAACCGATTCTTGTAACGACAATAGTGTAATTTACTGTGTAACCAAGTGCGACTTTTTCAAGCTATTTTTTGTTCAATAAAATCAAGTGTTATCCGCCTATTTTGTCTACGACTCTTTTTACCCTACTATCTCGACCATTCCACTATCTGTTTTTCCTTCATACACTCGTGAGGAAAAAACGCACACACACGCGGATCCGCTCCCCTTTCTTCTTACCCGAGCCAGATCGCGAACAATTATAGAGAGTATCATTTTAAAATTTTACAATTATATTGGTATTTATTAATTGTGAGGTTATATAACAAGTAAATTAATTAAAAATTAGAGATATAAAAATAATAACAAATACAAAAGTAAACATTTAGATTTTTATAAGCTCGTTAAATAAAAGATATATATAAAAACAAGTAAATAGATGTATAAATATGATATAAATGTATGTATAACATAATGTGTTCACTTTACTACACTTATATTCAAATAATTTTTTTAGTAAATAAAATAGTTCTATTAAATTTTTAAAATTGGATGTGTGAATATACCTTATGATCTGCTATTTCAGTTAGATGTGTACTGAGTTGTTTATTGAGCGACTTTTCCTCGTTAAGATGTATTTGAATTTGCTTAAGTTGTTTCGTTGTATTTTTTACTCTGAGACCACATGAAAAGTAAAAATTACTTTATATCTATTCCTATGAATAAACAAGCATAAATTAAAACCATTATTTCACCTGAGATTAGATTTATTTAGCTGACACTGTAATACAGATTTAATGCATAAATTATCTTCTTGGTGATTCAACTTTCTTCTAAATAGATCCAAGTGTAGATCTCGTCTTTGAAGTTGTTTTTGAAGTAACTTGATACGACGTTGTAGTTGATAAGTAACTGATGTCTATGTTCAATAATATTTATTACTCGTATAATTTATTATACTTATTGTCTGGTTTACTACTTCTAAACTATTATTTTTATTTTGTCTCATAAGTTAAACGTTTTTAAATAAATATATGTACATACAATTTACTGATAAGTAAAAAAGTAATGTTTTAAATTTAACTACTTTGATAAGTTGTTTATCGAAATTCAATAATCAATACTTTTTCTGTTAAATGATCACTTTTTATTACATACATTACAAATAGTTTAATATAAAATAAGCTAAAATTTAATTAATGAATTTGTTCAGGAATCCGTATAATAATCCAACCGTCTCGTCGCCGCCGTGTAATCTGATCACTAGTGTTTACGAATAGAACAGTGCACGGGAAAACCCGTGAATAAAAGAGTGCTATAGTTGAGAGACATTTATTGATAGAAAGATCGAGAACAATATTCAAGGGAAATGTGCAGTGCACGTGGTCGCGCCTAGAAGAAATCATAAAAGTGAAGTTTTTACAATGTACGTGACTGAAATTCGAGTGAACAGATTACAAGACAATATTTGGGTTTTAAGTGTCAAATATACATGACCAGGCAATCAATGAATCGCGAAGTCGTCGCATTCGGACAGTATCTGAGTGAAGGGTCGAGTAACAGTAAAGAAAAGTGCGAATACTAGTGTAATTATCGCCAGCTGGTCCAGACTCGACTAATTACGCCGACCTGCCGTTTCCCCCGCTCTGCCATCGCAGAGCGCCCGGCCACGGTGTGACATCGGTCGCGAAAAGGGCCCGCCTATCGGTCAAAATCAAGAAGGACAGAAAACTCATTGCACCAATGAGAAGAAAGACCGATAGCGGGACCAATAGGAAAAATCGGAAGTTAGTTCCGGAAAAGTGGCGAAAAGTCGTAAGACGAACTGTGAGTGCAAAGTGTTGTTTAAGACGTCTTCGATTAACGTACAATCTTCGCGATACAGTGGCAATTACAAGCCAAAGAAGATTGAAGAAACACGCCGCCGTGAATGGTTTCGAAGTAGACACACTCCCTACAGCTGAAGTGAAGCCAGTTTGTTAACACAGGGTTGATAGTACCAACTATTCAGCATAAACGTAGGTCGTGGAACGCTGAGGCAATTTCAGCAAGAAACACGAGGGAAAACCGTCCCTCTTACGCGCATCCGCGCCGGTCTTTCGCAACGCAAGGTCAAAGTACAATTGAACCTTGCAACTATAACTGAGGTTTATTATATCTATCTACAATAGAAAGAGACTAGTCGCACCGCGGATTCTCAACTTATAATTGATTCTCCGTTCACGCGTCGAACTCGTTATTGCTCAACATTCACGGATCGTTCGCGAGTGTTAACTATTACATCCATACTTACACACACACACACAAACATACACCAATTATAAAATAACTAAATAACTGTTACAACCGTTGTATAACATAATAGATAGCTCATCATTAAATAATCATAGCCTTCATGCACACGTGTTTAACAATTTAATCTATCCCATATTATTCACACTCCTCATCATCAGGGAGAACATACAGTGTACTAAGGTAACACCCCTATCAATAGGCCGTCGGAACAGGTAAAGCTGAGCCCACGAAAGCTAGGTAGAGGGTACCTCAACAGAAATAAAAAAAGTAACTCTTTATTATGAAAATCATGACATATCTTGAATCATAGAGGTATATTAAGTTTCGATTGGAGACAGATCCTATTTGGAAATACCAAAACTGTTAATAAAGTAAGAATTATATTAGAAAGAAGAAAAAGAAATCGATCTAATAAAATAAATAATACATTATAATTAAAAATATGTTATAAAAAAATTGTAAAATAAAACAAAATAGGGAACTTAATGAAGAAAAGAAGGATATGTAAATGTAAGAAATTTAAAAATATTATAAAATACTATTTACCTTAACAATAATGCTATTTATCTCTATTCTTTTTAATTGTTCTGCTCGCATTAGAAGTGATTCCATGTAAAGATTAATCCCAATTTTCTCTGTAAACTTTTCCATTTTCATAGCTTTTCCTAATTGTTCTAAAAAATTAATTAACTGTAATAATGAAATATTTTTATAAATATATTATTTTCTCTTTTTTTTCTAGTTTAATAATAAGTTTCAGTATTCTTATAATATAATTTATAAAATTAGCTATAATTTTTAAAATGATTGTTTGTATACAACTTCTGATAAATAATACATCACTTAAACTAGACGATGATTTTATAATAATCTTTGTTTTTTAATTGTAATGCAAAGAAAATCAAAGTTTATTTAAATATACAAGTTAATTCAAATACAAAAAATTTTTTTTCTACATTTTTTATCTATTTTATTATAAGAAAACTAATTATATATTCGTTTGTAATTAAATAGAAATCAATTAATTGAATTCTTAAAATTTTAATTATTAATAGTTTCTCGAAATTTTGTTGGAGCCTGGAGCTTGTAGAAATCTCTTAATAGTACCTCACTGTTTCGAAATTCCATTAAACCTAGAGTCGTATATATATATTATATCAAAAGAAAATACAGCAACAATGTTTTCGAGATTTTTAGAATCTCTAATGCAACATTCCGCCCTCTATGTGACAATTAATGTATTACCCAGTAAGTATTCAACCGCTAAATTACTCCTCACTCAATGATGCCAAGCGATAACTATAAATATGGTCAGATGTAACCTTAGTAATCTTCAGATAAGACAGTAATCATGTTAAAGAGTTGCTCCAGTGCAAGGCAAGGAATATAAAATAAGAAGATTTCCTTGTACTGATAAAAGGATTACGCTATTCTTGGTAGTAGTAGAAAAATGTTGTAATATGGTCTTTAATATACAACTAAAAGCTGAGATTAGAAAGGAGGATCACGGCCAATACGGGAAGAACACTACAGAGAGTGCGGCGTTTAACTTAAGGCTGATCACCAAGACTGCATAGAACGCTTCAAGGTATAAAAGCATTATACGACGAGAAGCCCTCCTCCAGATAGTGCAACCTTCAATATACGACTATTCGACAATACTACATGAATCATGTGAAAAAGGTATCTCAGGGCAAATAGCCCTCCTTCAAGCAATGCGAGCTTCAATGTATGACTGATCGCCGTGATTGCACCGAAACCGACTGATTTTAAGGAAACAACAATATTATATTTTATTATTATTACAATATTACATTATATTATATTATATAATATTATATACATATTATATTATATAATATTATATACATAATATTATCATAACAATATTACATCTTATTATTAATAAATGCAATTTACAATAAACTTTGCAAAATCATTTATATCTTAATATATCTCCCACATAATATCTTCGGGAGAGTCCAAACTCGGGTTAATTCCCGAATACCAGTGCTCAAAATATTTTTAAAACGTAAACAAATAATATAAAACTAATTACTTTATTTTGAATCCAATACAACGTTTCCTTATATAATTCACAAGTTTCCAACTCGGTTTTATATTTATATAATTTATTCTCAATATTAAAACGCCCATCTTCAAGACTTCGAATTTTTATCATTGTTGAATTAAACTGCTCTGATTGATGATTAGTTGCCATCTCAGCAAAACTTATTCTTTTTTTCAAATTCTGTATTTTCTAAAAATAAAATAAATAATTAATTAAAACGTTATTAAGTAAATAATTGAAAATTTCTTAAAATTAGAGTACCAAAATATGATTTTGATTTTCAGATAAAATTTCACTTATTCGATTTTGAATTGCATTTTCTTGTGGTTCAATTAATATATCGGAGGTATTAAGAAGGTTTGCCAATGATTCCAAAAGATGCTCAAATTTATTGTTTATCTTTAGTATTATTTCATTACGAATTTTCAAATCATCTGGAAAATATTAACTGTATATATTGATTGTTTTAATTATTTTATTTTACTTATCAATAATGTTCGAGATTCCGTTAGAATCTCGATCATCTCTCCATAATACCTCATTGTTTGTAAATTTTTGGAATATTTTATGTTTATGATTGCCAGATGTATCCCAAGAGCCTACGAATATAATTATAAAATATAACATATACCTTTTTTTATCGTTAATGACATTTTAATGAGTCTATTTACTCAGACTGCATCTCGAAAGTTTTCGCGTAATACGAGTCTATTAACATCAATGTACAAAACCTATGAATTTTCGCGTGGTTGTTAAACTTCGTGGTATCTTCATAACGTATCGATTCAGAATTGAAAAACAAGAAACATTCGACGCTTAAATGGTCGTGCACAGCGCGAGCTGCGGCATGAAACATGGAAGCGTAGCTACCACTTCTTCGCCGTCACTTCGCCTACACCCCTTCAAAGGGCGTTGACACTGTTTGTTTAGGGTTCCAATGATAGGTGAAAATTAGTTTTCATCCAATCACGATAACTTCCCAGTGTCAAAGAAGTCGAAGATGACCACCCCTATTCATGCATTGATGTTGTCGAAGTATCCTCTACCTAGCTATCGTGGGCTTAGCTTACCTAAATCGATGGCCTACTGATAGGGATTTCACTTGCTTGACTGTGTGTACTCCCTGATGTTAAAGAGTGTAGATATAATAGGATTAATGTTGATGGTAGAATTGATTAAATCGTTAAACCTGTGTATGTACTGGTTATTATTATTTAATGATAAATTCTCTATTGTTGTATACAGTGATTAATATAATTATTGTGCGTAGTTGTGTTTGTGTGTAATTGTTTAGAAGCCGCGGATGATCTGCGAATGGTAATTAATAACGATCTTGACGCGTAAACGGAGAATCATGGTATTTAAAAATCTATCGTGCGGCTTAGCCCTTTTTAAACTGAGATGGAATAACAAAGCTCTATGTTTTAAGGGTTCAATTGCATGCTGGCCGTACTTTCTTTCTTGTTCTTAAGCACTGCATAAGTAGTCCAAAGAAGGTCCCTGACCTTGCCCCCTGCGAGCAGATTATAGGAGATCGTTGACCCAGTGCTTACGTACTACGCAAGCAGTTCCAAGAAGGTCTCTGACTTTGCCGCATGTGAGCGCATTACAGCAGTTCGTTCATCCGGGGCGGGTGCACGAAATAAGGTAGCTTCCCTTGTCTAATGTTGCTGACAAGGCCTCAGCGTTTCAAATATCTATCCGAACGCGACGATCCTAAGACTTATTGTACTTAGTGATTTGGGTTCCACAGTTAACACTACGAATATTGTGTTGTAATCTGTTCGTTCAAATTCTACTCACGTACGATATAAAAAACTTCACTTGAATATTCTTTTCGATCTTTCTAGTAATAAAGTTCTAGTCTGCGAATCTACACGTCTTTTTGTTCTCTGCATTTGTACGGCACTTTTATATTCGTACATACCAATGGTCAAATTATCCGGCGACGGCGGGACGGTTGATTTATTATACGGATTTCCAAACAGAGGTGAAGGCATTAAATTAGACTGCATTCACGCTGCATTCAGAAACCTTAAGGAGTTCTTAGTCTCTTACAAAAGTCTGCAAATTAAATAATAAAATATAGTGATTTTCAAAAGAGTTTCTCTAGCATCAGTGATCGGTATCATTACACAGAAGGTTCAACCTTATTCTGATACCAAGTTACTGTATGCCAAATTACATAACAAAACTCAACTCGCAGGGCGTTCAATTTACAACTTAACGTCGTATCCATTTTCAGCCCGCAGCTGCTTATTGTCAACTGAACTACGTCTACTACAGTGTTCAATTTACGACTGAACACCACATTTACTGTCTGCCTCCTTTGCGCAAACCTGCAGAGTGCAATAGGATCAGTAGTGCAATAAAGGGCAAGTAGTGACTAATATATAAACTACTGGACGGCGGCTGTCGTGGCATTCAATTTACGACTGAGCTTCGCATAAATATCAGCTTACATTTACATATCGAGTAAGTAGTAAGAAACAATAGGACCAACAGGTCCAAGACCAATATAATTATAAGGCAAATAATGCCAATAGCACTCATCGAATATTAAGACTATATTAAACTAGAATAAATCACCCTCAACTAAATACAATTTATTTTATATAGTTGTTATATAATTGATTATATAACATTTATATACATTTATATACATATTATATAATTTATTATATATAATAAGATTCATTTCAAGCTTAGCGGTATTCACTTTACGCCTGAATATTGCGACAGCACGGAACATACAATTCAAGAGAAAGACAGTATTATATTTTGTTATATATTATCCCCTTCCACTATCTGTCTCTCTCCCACAATATATTGGGAAGAGTTCACACAATACATATTCGAACAATAACATATTCGTATAAGCAGACTATTTTCATCAAATTACAGTTATAATAAACTAGAATGAATAGATAGTAATATTTCATTAGTTATTCGATTGGTTCATTTCTGAAGATCGAAAGAAAGTTGTTTAAAAAGTTTTATATCTTATTTAATTATGAGGTTTATTTATACTAGCTTTTCTTATATCAGCTTTTATTTTATTGCTTCTTAAGTTTTATTTGATCATCTTATAATACTCAAAATAAATACTAAAATGTATAATAAATACATAGTTAATACTCAAATGTATGCTATATGTTATTTTTTTATATTTTATACACATTGTTCGAGATTTAGTTAGAATTTGTAGTACGCTTGGTAGTATATTACATCGAATTAAATTACATCGAGGTAACATTCAACCCCCTCCCCCATGTCCGCTATACATTTCAAAGAAAATATTTTATAAACATTAACGTTTAAGTCTATAATAGTGTATAGTAGAGTAACAAACATCTAGCAACAAGTGTGTAAAAATTATTCTACTCTGCAGTAAGTTCTCAATCGCCAAACTAAGTCCCACTCACGCCGCATATATCATGCACGACGTTATTCTCGTAGTACTCTTAGTAGTCCTCACAAACTAGTAATAAAGTGTTATCCCAATGCAAGATAGCGCAAAATCCAAGGAATTAGAATCGAGGTCCTGAATAATCCTAGTAACAACCATGAGTTACGCAGTAACATACAAAGTATGATGTCAAGTTTAAAAGAATATTACTAATGGAAGCAGGTCACCGACCGTCAGGCAGCACAGTCTTTAATTTACAACTGAATACTGAGGTTGCTTGAATTCTATGTCGCCCTGCAACACTACCGTACCCAGGCAAGAGTTCATTATACAAACTCCTCCTACAATTCATACAGAGTTACTACCACTAAGGCAAAGAAGATGACTACAAGAGCCCTCTTCAATATTTCCTCCGAGGAATAAAAGCTCAATCCCATAAAGAGCGGTATCAATTTACAACTGACCGCCAAGACTGTATGGAAAACAATTTATTTTAAATTGGACATCCTTAGTCATTATCATTAATAAAACTATTTATAATATTTCATTAAACATACGAATTTTATCTATAACACCTTTTATTTCACACATAACTTTCGCTATCTGTCTCTATTATTCATCATCCTTCCGAAGAGTTCACACTAGAAAACAGTAAACAAGGATTAACGTTTCATCTTTTGCGTAGTATTGCACGTCGTAATACAGTATCTGATAGCGTGACAGTCATCCACTGTATAGCAAGGCCTTACCCAGCGTAAAATCTAATTTTTACAGTACAACAATCACTGAACAATAATTAATTGTGATCCAATCATCGAAATTCCTACTCCCAAGGAGACTGAAGATGATTACACCATCCTAAGGAAAATAACCAAGTTATCGATTTGGAATCGATAAGATCTCAAGTGCTCACGGAATCGTAAGAATATTTTTTTAGGCGATTTCCTGCACTGACGAGGAGTGCTATGCTTCACTAGATTTCTCTGTCAACTCCTAAATTCGAACTAAGTAAGGTAAGTTTCAATCTCACCTCCGGTCCAACCTTGAAATAAGAACGTAAAGACAGCTAAGAACAAGAAGTTCGTTTCAAATAGAGAAACTGTGTTCGAGATTCAGTTAACAAATCTCTTATAAAAATTATTTAGAATCACGACTTTTCTCTTTCAAAATATTCGTATATTAATAAAAGGCCGAGCTTGAGTTAATACATGTTTTAGTACTACACTTTGGCCTAGGCTTGACTTTTTTCTTCTTGGAACGCTCGCACCTTTCGAGTGGAGCTGTATGTATAATCAGCGCAACAAACATACAAGTCAGTAACTATCAATACAGCGAACAGTAACGTAAGACCAAACGCCTGCTCCGTGTTATTATAACAGTTGTGAATATTCGAATTACTCATGTTGACGTGGAGATAGAATTTGTAGTCCGATCGTACATATTAATCAGCTAATTTAGATTCTCCTAAAACTAATCACTTTGATATCCGACACAATCAAGTGGACAAGACTACTTGGATCAGATAGCTGTTTTTACTCAATTTTCATCAACTGTCATCTACAATCAAATAGTTCTAAATTCATTTATACAAAACCAACATTTATCAAGCGTCATCTACAATTAAATGGTTCCACATTCAATTCTACAAAACCAACATTCAATAAGAGTCTGTAATTATAACGTATTTTCCTCATATATTATTTGTTCAATAAACTTCGTTTTTTAGTCTTTTACAACAGCATTTAATCAATAAATTTTCGCTCCTTTCGCTATCTGTATCTCCTGATTCCATCTGGGAGAGAAAAAACACACGGGAGAAATTCCGAATAAACTGACTACACTTTATTTGATGTTAGGACTTGTAACCCTATTAGACTAATTCGCCATTCAACTTACAACTGAGCGTCGAAATTATACGGAAGGTATCTATATATTACTTGTACACCAATAATATATATACGTTTTCGATTTAATAAAGCAACTTATAATACCAAAGAGAATATTGTACACGCAAGCCTACAACATCTATTCATCACCCATCCCTTTCGCTACCTGTTTCCCCCACTCACCATCTTTTTTATTGACTTCTGTCTTTGTTATTTTATAACTGTCTTACAACTTACGTTTTGTCATATTATTTTTGCCACTTTATCTTTATACAATAATTATATTTAATACTTCTTTTTACTTGCATAATATATTTGTGCTTAATAAAACTCGACACGATTCAAAATTAATTTTGATAACCATATAATCGATTAATGACAACAAAATCTCCAACGTATTTTTATTTACAAAGTATTTTATATATATATTAATTAATATTTATATTATAAAGCTCTAAAATTATACAGTTAATTATACAGTTAAATTGTTTAAGTAACAGTTTTTATTTGTAAAACTAACATTTTTGAGATACTATTATTGTTAGGGAATTAACCCGAGAAAAAGCTATCACAAATGGTGTGAGGGAGAGGCCGATAATGAAGGGGAGAGAGTTAGCAGGGTAGAAACATACAGAGACGAAGACGACGTTTGTAATGCTGTAAAACGGTTATTTTAAAGTATTGAAATATAATGATGTCTCTAGACGATATAGTTAAATTATAATGCTATTGTAATCTTCAATTCTAACCCTTGAACTATCTTAATATTTAGGCGTAAATTGAATACGGCAAAAGCTTGAAGCGAATTTAGAAAATGTGTTGAGTTCCGTGAGTTTAATTAAGTGTTGCTTATATCCGCATGGGCGCAATATTCAGACGTAAATTGAAATTACGACGCTTAGAGTGGTGTCAAGTGATAATCAATTATATGTCCTTCTCATTGTGTTCTTTTAGATCAACAGGGATTACTTGTGAGTCGTTGTCTCTGCTTATTGAATATTAGTGTCGAATTAGGCACAGGTTTATACAACGGGAAATCGATGAATTGCATCAGTAGTACCTTCCTTGCTTACACTGATCGTACTTGCTTACGCTTATCCTTGTGCACAGGGCGACTGAATGTTGGCGGCTGCCTTTCATCTTTCAATCGCATCTAGAGAGTAGGACAATCCAAATCACTTTTTTTTCTATCAGCGCGAATTTAAACCTTATTATTTTTATTCTAGCCACTGAGTATTTGAGAAATTATTCACTTTACACAAATTTATATTAAGGGATTTCAGATAGATAGATTACTAAACGATTCAAGAAGATTCTGAAGATTTATCCGCGACACGCTGATGGCGCGATATTTAAAGTCTTCACCCCGCTATTTGTGAGGGGGGTGGTTTCTTGTTTATCTATGAGAGTGGGAAGTTTCGGTGATTGGTTAACAGATAATTATTCAGCTGTGATTAGTGCCCTTTGACCGGAGTATCAACTCTCTTTTAGGCAGTGGAGGCGTCAACGCTTAGCATTTTGATAGATATTTACACTTTTCAAAATATGCATCTAATTAGTATGAAAATAAATCATAGAAGATTTGGTAACAACTAGTGTGTTCTTAGAAAATATTGTCCGTTAATATTACTACATGCGCCTTACAATGCACGTGATGGTCATATTGACCATCGTTGAACTTTCGAGTGCAATGTGGAGAAAACCCGAATGTTTCAAATCACTGGCGATGAAAAAATATACGTGAAACATTATCGATATTTTCCTATGGTTTTTTGGGACATCTGGCAATCATAAACCGAAGAAATATTCAAAACAATTGCCAATCCAAATAGTATTATGTAGTAACGTTCGAAAATCTGTTGGGTTCTCTAACAATATATTATATTATTATATATTATTATATATTATTATATATTATATATTAAATATTATTATATATTATTCATAATATGAATAAACGATCTATAAAATTAAAAAATTCTTTAAATTAAATAAAATTTAAATTTAACGTATTACCTTGTAAATGAATAATCAAAATGTCTTGAGCAGATGTGTTTGAAATCGCATTACATGTTTTCTTATTTGCATCGATTAATTTACCTTTAAGAATATTCATTTCTTGATCTATTGCTTTATACTTTATTGCAAAATATTCTTTTTCCTAGAATAAGAAATTTTTACAATATTTATATGGGTTTTAAAGATACCTATTATACAATAAATATGATGTTCGGAAAATAAATTTTTTAAAACTCTAAAAATATACTGATTTCAACTATATTTGATATTTTAATAAAATATTTCAATCAATATTTGAACTAATTTCACGAATTAAAATGACGTGATATGATGATTATTGTTCGGGAATTAATCCGAGTGTGAACTCTCGTCAACACGATGGGGGGGAGAGCCTGAATGAAAAGGAACAGATAGCTGGGTGGAAATAAATGGAGTTGGTGGAGTCGTATGTAATACTGTAAAATGCTTTTATTGATAATAAATTTGAAAATATAGTGCTATCGTTTTCTTGAGTGAGTGCTTCCACGCAATCGTGATGGTTTGACTTGTTGTTTATACTTTTCAAAATATGAATTGGTGCGATATGTAAAATAGCACCACATTCGGTTCTGGTTCCTAGAATATACTGTCCGTTAATTTTACTACACTGGTATTGCAAGACACGTGATATTCATATTGATACTGTCGAAATTTCTAATGCAGTCGGGAGGAAATCCGACCGTTACAAGTCATTAGCGATGAAAAAGTATACATAAAGTATTTTATTCGTAGGCTCTTGGGGAACATCTAGCAATTATAAACATAAGAAATATTCAAAACAATTTTCAAACAAAAATAGTATTATGTATTGACGATCGAAATTATGTTGGAATTTCGAAAATACTGAAAAACATACGGTTGAAATTTCCGGGAGTATACACTGGCTGCCGGAGTTATATGACAGTCAATTGTAAGTTGAACGCTGAATCACCAGTGTGCTACTTAGTCACTGTGCCGCAGACTCTCAAGTTGATTTAGATTGAATTACTTTTTGAGTTGTGATTTCTGCCTTGAGATAGTTCTTTGAAGATCACTGAGATTGATAAAGTAACTGAAGAAGGAACTGACTTGCTTCGGTGATACTGTTTAATTTTTTTTTTAATTTTAATTCAATTTAATTTATTTTTTGAAATGTACATGGTCATCTTCAATCCTCTTGGGGTGGGAACGATCGGTGATTGAATCGCAACTAATTATTCTGCTCTGCTTGGATAAATTAGTGTTGAGGCATTTAGAAGAATGCTCGGGCAGAATATTTGAAGCGTCGCTTCTTGTTGACTACATTGACTATACTATTTTATATTGTTTATTATTGAATGTACTATTTTGACGCGATTGGATACGGGGAAACTTCCAGGGGATTAACAAGTACTCTTGAGATTCTACCACTCTTTCTAGATATATTGATTTTCTTTGTTTTGCTATAATACACGCAATGAAAAAAGGCCATACTCGAAGTTTTAGTCCTAAATAACAGCGTTGTAAAAAAAGATATACAGCGACATGAAGGTTATGATGGGCAGTTAAAATCGTAATGAAAATTGTATTAAGTAAATGTGGCGGACATAAACATTCTCGAATTTACGAACGTATTTAAGAAACATCCGAGATTCCAATGGAATCTGAACAGTATTAAATATATTTTACAATATAAAAATAAGTTTTAAGAATTAAATACCTCAGGAAAATTTAAACTAAAAAGGATGAAGGATATTTTACGATCAAATACATTTACATTTAATTCTACATATAATAAAATAATTACTTATATAAAAGTATTTAATATATACCTGCTGCAATCGAGTTATGCCAGTTAGTTGAGTTCTTAATTGTTCTTGCAATTCTTTTTTTTCTTTCGTAGCTTCATTTAGAGCAGAGTTACAATTATGGTAATCAATTTCCATTTTAGATATTTGAGCTTGAGCATTAATGTTTTCATTGCGAAGATGATTTACTTGATGAATAAATTCTTCGGCTTTCTGTACAATTAATTTCGAACTATAATAATTATTTTCATAATATTTAACATTTAAAGCAGATGCTACCTTCCTCACAAATTCCTGTACAATAATAAAATATTTTATTTAATAAATTTATAAAAATTTTTACTGTATTTTTGTTATAATATTTATGTCATCTTTTATCATAAATCTTTCATTATAAATGTCATTGATAAATTTTATTAAGAAATTCGGTTGTGTTCGGGATTTTGATAGAAACCCGAGTCGTCACGATATAATACCATTTTTATTTTGTATGTCATTTCTGCTACAATATCTGTTTATTATATTATGTATATTATTTGTGATTATTATGTTTAAATATCTCGTATTTCATAATTGCCATGTTTTTTACGCCAA
>JAPYYT010003020.1:0-14609 GCA_030522565.1 Ceratosolen corneri | reverse complement strand
AAAGTAATCTCTTCTTTCCACCAACTGATACAAACGATTTACAATCACGTCAAAGTAGAATATTAACTTCAATAAGCGGTATTCAGATAGCATTAATAACACTGTAAGAACTCCGCGAACCTTCTGCTAACGATCTTTCCTTCACTATCTGCCTCTCGCTCTGACCAGCGGGAGGAATATTATTACATCGGGTACAGTCCCGAATCATTCGATCCGTCATACTGAAAAACGATCTTTGGTTCAAGTAAGGGATCCCGAACACGGTCATATTTATAGCTTTCTAATAGAACAATATTCAAATACCTGCTACAATACGCTATTATACACCTTTTAACAATGTTTGTGAGGCATTGTCCCAGCGGCCGAAAAAGGGGGTTTTAAAATCGTTTTAAAAGAAAATTACAAACTATGATTATACTATGAGAACCTCTCAAAATTCTCAGAATTTTGAACATATATAATTGAATACAATCCATTTTATAGAAAATAATTTTTTTAATATAAAGACGTTATACATTGTTTTAGTAATTATTATCTATTATAAATATAAGCATATTTAAAATTTATAAAATTTGTTTTATTTCGTTTTCATAATAAATATAATTTTCAAATAACCTTCAAAAAACAAATTTTGTATTAATTTTAGTATTTTACTATAATTAAATTGTAAATTATTAACAATATGTGCCAATGTAAATAACAATTTTATTTCGTTTTATATAAACGAAAAATTAAATAAATTTATATTAATAAATTTTTTGGTAATCACTATCTTCTTCTCCTATGGTAGTTTGTTGATTAAGCTTCTGAAACAAAATATAATTAAATTAAAAAACTTAATAAAAACATCTTACACAACATATATACATATATTGAAAAAATAGCTTGAATCTCCTTAAAACAGATAAATTAATATTTTAACAAGATTAATTGTTTTATTAACATCGTGTCCTTATTAGAAAGAGGGTATTTTTAATGACGGAATAAATCTGGTTCATATATCAAATTTATAAATTTTAAAAAATTGACTGATAAGAAAAAATAGTATGAAAACAAAATAAAATTCTGTATTATTAGATAATTAAAGAAATGCATTAAACTTTAAAAATTAATATTTACTAATTTTCTTGCTGCATTAAAAAATACAATGATTAAAAAAATAATGATCAAATAAAAAATTAATATTTTAAAAATTTATTTGTAATTTTACGAATTGTTAATAAATTAACTTTTGAAATCTTACTTGAATATACATTTGTTCGGGAACTAACCCGAGTGCATACTCTCCCCAAGTTGGTGTGGGGAAGAGGTAGTGGAAGGGAATAAGAATAGCAGGGTAGAAAGAAAACAAAGATGAAGACAGCGTTTGTAACATTGTAAAACTGTTTTTATTGAAAATATATTAAAATAATGATGTTTTCGCAGTCATATATACAATATAATATAATAAAATATAATGTTGTCTCTATCTTTATATATTCCGCATTCTCTATTTGATGGAGAATATCTCCATATTCTCTAGCTTTATATATTCCGCAATATCATAATACTCAGGCGTAAATTAAATACTGCGAAGCTTGGATTGATTATTGTTCAAGATTCCGTCAACAAATCTTTCATAACTGTCCTTAGAATCGCGACCTTCTCTATCTAATCACGCAACTCTCTCAATAAATGCATTATTTTGAATCTTGTTTACCTATCCTTCTGTTTCTTAGAATATTCACGCTATTCTAATGCAAAATGTAAATACTAAAAGCTCAAATCCACATCCCCACTTCAATAGCATTAATATATTCGCATCAAAAACATTGTCTCCGAAAAGGGATTAGTGCAAATATAAAAGGCATTCATATGGCTATAGTGATTTGAATATAGTAATCCGACCGTAAATATTTAGTTGAGTTATTCCCTGTTATTATCAGAAGTTATTTTCAAGTACTGGCAGTCGAATTGAAATCTGTTATCTTGATATTAGTGGAATTATAACAATACGTAATTATTCGGATCAAACGGAAACACCTTAAAATTAGACCTGTTTAAATCACGTACAGACGCTATGAATCCATGTCATTTTAAACAATTCGTATTAATTAATGACCGACATATAAATAAGCGGACATTTAAACTAGACGAAGTTGATCCAAAATTATGCCCTTATTACAATACGTCTCAAACAACATCTTACTCAGCTTACAGCTGAGTAGAGAAACAGCCACAACCTTTTCATTCATATTTTCTACTATTATACATCAGGTTTCATAGCATTTATATTAGCACAATCAAGCACACTCAACATTCAACTATATTCTGTAATTATTCCGCATCTGTTTATATATTTATTATTTAATAAACCTAATTTTTAGTCTTCAAAATAAGATCTACTTAGTTAATAACGTCCATTTCTATCACCTCTCCTTTTACTATTTGTATCTCCTGATTATATCTGGGAGAGAAAACACACGAGAAAAATCCCGAACAATATAATAAGTAAACTATATTCTTTGGTTAGCGTTGGAGGTGAATTTGATTCCGTGCAACCGCAATATTAAGTGTAAATTAAGTACTAGGAAGTTTGGAATAATTATGAATTATCAGTCCGGTTTGAAGTTGATTCTAGTTTCGTTCGGCGTCTGGCCGAAAGTTGTTATTTGTTATTATATTTATTGGTCCTTACTTGTCTTATGATGCGTGCTGATCCTATTGACGGTCTTTCTGGGCACTGAATGGACGGCAGATCCTGGAGCCTTGTTCGCTTATCTGGGTTTGCACTCCGGGAATCAACGGCCTCAGTGAAAAGGAACAGGCGCCAAACAGCAAAGAACTTGTCCTTGGCTTTGTAATGATTTGATGTCAGTATCGGAGAGAAGCTTCTAGGTAAAGATGCCAATCACTGTTGCTTGAAAAACTATAAATTTTCTATATAAGACCATCTTACTGGAACCGTTTTAGAGAGACTCTAAATTCATGGAGATTTCTGAGGCGCAGGGTTACTGCAGTCCAGTTTTAATACCGCCACCCTCCTCCTTGAGTAGGGGGTGGTCATCTTGGCTTTCTTTCGATTGTGAAATTATGTTGATTCAGTAATAACTAATTTTCTGTTGCCAGTAGGGCCCTAAATGGAGGCGATGAAGTGATGCTTCGAGGTAGTACACTGCGGCTTAGGCTGTTGCACCGACGTTTCGAAGCGTCACCTGATTTACACTTTTCACATTTAAATCGGTACGTAAAGAAAATCGCATAACGTTTGAGAACTGCACAGGGATTCTTAGTATGATTTGTCCCTTAATTTATTTAGTTCATATTACAATACACGTGATGGTCATCCTAGCCATTGTCGAACTTTCGAGGTGCTGGTCGGGAAAAATCCAGTACCGTTACAAAATTATTAGTGAATAAAAGATGTACATGATATATGTACAGTCATATTCATGTTTTAATCACAAATAAAATATTCAAAAATAATTTTAAAAAAGAAATTCAAACAAAAAACTGTATTATAAAGAGACAATCGAGATTCTATCGGAATCGCGAACATAAATAGTACAAATTTTATTAGATTTCAATAATATAAATAGAAAAAATAACTTATTTTAAACTAAAAACTTGTTTTAAATGGATTATCATTTTATGCTGCAAAACATTAGAATAATTAATAAACAGTTTAATACGTAATACTTACTAATTTTTAAATAAATATATCCTAAGATTAGAATAGATAGTCATATTAATGGATAAATATCAGTAAATTATTAATTAAAAATAATCTTCAACTTAAATAAAACTCATCATTGTTATTTGAAATTACTATGAAAACTTTAAACAATTTAAGATTAAAAAATATATAACTATTTGTTCGCGATTCTGACAGAATCTCGAGTAGCCACTAAATAAAACCTATATACTTTTGAATGTGATCTTTGCTAGAATATTCGATTAACATTTTACGAATATTATTTACGTGTCTTTCTGTTAGAACCGCGCGTGGTAAGTCTCATATGTCATGATTGCCATACTTTATTTACAATCCCAGTGTTTCCAGTAAAACACACAATAAAAAGCGGGCACGCTTTTGAAGCGCAACGCGCGTGGCAAGATAACCACCTGCATCCGTCGTCTTGGTCTTCACCCCCCTACCCCTTGCCTTAATGAGTGAACCTTCTTTGTTCTTTCATCTCATCAACGTAGGGAAATTCGTGAGACCCCCCACCATGAATCCTTGGCGGCCTAGAGATCACCTTCACGCCGAGACGGAACTTTTTCTCTAACTGCAACGTTTTCCGCTACCACTCGGAAAGGGCTCCATTGCAACCCGTGGTCTTATATACGTGCAGTTCCTTAGCCAGTGTCTGGGTTTTTACCACGAGAAGCTTCGCCCAAACGGTGAGCTCTACTTAGCCCACGGTTGTATCCTTCCCACACTGGACGGAGCTCCCAGGTGGAGCGCAGAAGTGAATAGCGCATTAAGAGTCAAGTAAAAACACGGTTCGCGTTCTCGCGTGCCACATGTATGCTTGAGCCCAGCATCGCGTATCACGGAACGCATTTCCCACAAGCTTAATAGTCTCAAGACGGCTCAGCAACGCGCGAATGCATGTGGCATGGAGCCCGACGGCCAAAAAACCCATATAAGACCACACGACCACGTCTACGCGTAATTCACAATACTTACTAGACCATCGCCGCTAAATCGGTTTCGCCAGCAAGGGTGAAAGTGCGGGACAATATTATATCATAATATCACGTGTAGCCAGCAAGCGCTGCACTCACACGATGCATAAACAATCCGCGCTTCTAGTCTAGTGAAGGTGCGGCAATTCACTTTATCGTATAAACAAGACTACTCATATTCATATCAAGAATTACATTACGTCACCATTATTATTTCAATAAAGATGATTGGATTGGCATTACCATGCTTATTTCGCTTTCTATTTTTTAACCCTGCTATCTCAACCCTTCCACTATATCTACTTTTCCCTCACACCACCACTGGGAGAATTCACACTCGGGTTCACGCCCGAACACTATTTAATTAAATCGTTTAGTTTAATGAAAAAATTATACTATCCGAAATATAATATTCTACTATTTAATAAATAATAAAATTTAAATTAAAAAATTTAAATAATTACAATAAAAAATTAATGTATGAATTAACATTAAAATCGGATTTAAACGAATTTCTTATGTAAGAAAAGAAAAAAAAAATTTTATATACATATATATATATATATATATTATATTATAATATTATATTATAGCACCTAAATTTAAAAATCAATAAAATTATTGATTGCAATAAATATGGATAGAAATAAGGTTGACTATAATCTTATTACAAATTAACTTGTATTTTTAAACATTAAAATGTTCATATTAAGCTGATAAGAATAATATATTGTTGTACGAATTATATGTAAAGAGCTTTTTTATATTTCTTCTTTTAATAATATTATTATATTATATATTTTATTAATAGCCTTCTGAATTTTAAATCAAACTCATAAAAGCAACAGCACTTAGGTACAAAGGTTAATTATTACAAAAGCTAATTATATAAGAAGTTACTTTCTTAACAAACTATTGATAAATGATTTTGTGCTCTTACTTTTTATGAATATTTCATTAATTTTATTTATTAATATTCATACATTTATGTTAAACAGTATTATAAGATATACAATATATTTCTTAATGTGCTAAAGACAAGTGGATAAAAAAGTACTGTTTGTGTTTTTCCCAACTATTATATTTACTTTTATCTTTTCATTATACAGTTTAAATTACAATGAATCTACGTTATATATTTATCTTGAAACATAAATTAAAAACAATTATATATTACAACTTCTTAGTTACTTAGTCCAAAACAAATAAAACAAAAATAATTAATTTTTAAAAAGAAATCCTTTGATAATTAGTATTTTTAAAAAGATAAGATACAATGTAATTACAATTATACAATGTAGATACAAATTTAAAATTTAAACTTTATAATTAGTTTAGCAAACAAAATATTTTTTACCATAAAACACATTAAATTTGTTGTTATTCCTTTTTGTTTCATTTTGATTTTTAACTCAAACTTCCCAGATAGTTTTGATCGTGTCAATACTTTATATTAATTATGATATATAAGCCACGAAAAATTAATTTAATTAATTAAACGTGCAACTCTCTTTATTTATGTCCCGTCCAGCTCGAAACACAGGATGTTTTCAAGTCGCTACGGGGCTGCTGATCTTGTAGCTATGTAATCTTCTATTCTTGTCCTATACTACCCTATCCGGCTCGAAGAACCAAATGTTCCGGAATTATTCCGACTTTGTACTCTTCACAATATATGAGTGGGGAGAGGCAGATAGTAGGAGGGAGACGATAGATGTAGGTATCAAAAGAAAGTTTCCAAACTATATGACTTGCAGTAATATTGTTGAATGTTAATAATATGGAGAATATAATATTGAAATTGAGTTGAATTTAGATTGAATAAAAGATTTAATACGTTATTTGAAAGCAATTTTAAATTGAAAATTGAAGTTTTGAAAATAATTATGAATTATATTTAATACAGTTGAAGGAAAGATAATAGCTTTATAGGTTGCTATAATAGCTTTATCCGTGTAAGTTAAACACTGCATTCATATTATTGTAAATTGGGTTACTTCTGGTTGAGTATAGCAACCACTAAAGTTACTTCCATTAATGTGTGGTGATTAGTTGTAAGTTAAATGCTCTAAATATCATTCATACTTATTGTATGAACATCAAGTTTAACAGCTGCAGTCAATGTACTAATGTAACAATTCATTAAAACTGAAAGCTCTAAATATCCTTCATACTTACGGTATGAATATCAGTAGGATGACTACAGTCAGTGTGCTTTTCTGTTGGACAAAGTACTGAATAGAATAAATATTAATATGTTTGGAAGTAATTGTAGTAGCTGCTAAAAGTAACTGAATCTGCACATTCCATGCAGTTTAATTGATGTAATATGTCCTTCTTCACTCTCCTTTAAAGAGGCTAGTCAATTATTGGTATTTAATTTTCTATTGCTTATGATTGGTAAATTGCGTATTGAAACTCCCGTTTCATGAGAACAGTTAGAGACAGAAAGAAAGGGACGTAAAGGGACGTACTGATTCTTAGAATTCTTACTGCATCACTGGAATGAATTTATTTTACTGTAAGAAAAGCAACAAAGATAATCATATTCAAAACACTACAAGTAAGTTTAACAAGGGTCACTATTTACACATTCTGGCAATGATAATATACAAATAATATATATATTTTTTTTTTTCAAACAATAAGGATATAACTCCAAGAGTTCTATGTGAAATGGAATCTCCAACAGTCAATCTAATACTTTCAAAGTCTTAAATCAAGCCTAAAAAATTAATTCGAAAAAACAGGTTTCTCAAAATCTTACTTATTACACTACTTTTGAACAAGCTTCAATAACAACATAGCAAAGTATTTTGACACATACTGAAATTGTTTTCAAAATATTGAACCTAAAAATCTATTGTGATGGATATATAAACCTAGAAATTCTATTAATAAACAATCAAACATAAATATTCTATAATATATATTATATAAATATTTTATATTCATTAAAATCAAATGAATGATTGAGTTAACAAATTTAATTCGGATACAATTACAATAGTAATTCATTTTGATAAAAAAATATATCTAAATTTTTTGATACAATTTTTCATAGTTTTTATTATTTTATATAAGAGGTCATTGCACTGTAATAAGTTTAAGATTTCGAGAACAATTTATTTCATACCATTTCATTTATTTCCTTATATTTCTTTTAAAAAATTTTTATTTGATAAAAGTATTATTATAAATTAAACTCCTAAATTTATTATACATTAAATTAAATATAAATAATAATAATTAAAAATATAAATTGATTGCATACATCTAAATTAATTATTAAAAATTACTAATACTATATAATGAAAAATGAAATAAATGTACAAATATCACATCTAATTAAATATATACACTTACACTATCAATGTTTATATATGTATATATATATATATATATATTCCCATGCAAAAAAAAAATGAAAGCACTTCAGTTACCAGAATGGACACATTTGAAAAAATAGGAAACTATCAAAAATCATAACTGTAACATGCTATTTGACAAAAACATAAATTTTTTATCATTGTTTGATCCTTTTATATTGTATTTTATTCTCACCTATAATTAAAAAGTATCTAACATACCCCATATTGTAGAATAAATAACTAAAATATATAAACTAAATCAACATGAAACCATTTTTACATTACTGCTAATGTACTTATTTGATTAATTTCATAGAAAACCTAATAATAAAATATTTATGTGGTTAAGTCCAAAGAATTACACAAAAAATTAATAAAGCTAAATTATAGGTTATTCACCATAAGTTCCAAAAATGGAGTGAAGATTACCTATTTATTTTTAGATAGTTATTTAATTTTTTAAATATTTGTAAAAAAATTAACGTAATACAATAAATTTATAATCATAGTTGTATCTATGAATAATCATTCACAAGTAGTATTTATTAAATTAAATTACTAAAAAAAATGAATGAATTTTTTATGAACAAAAAATTTTTATATAATTAAAATTCAGACTTCAAATTTACCATAAAAAAAATTAAAATACTTTTTATTAGATTACAATTAATTTATATTATAAATTCAATATATGTTAAACATTTCACAAGTTATTTTTAAATATCTATACAGTTTTTACCTGCCCAATACTTGGAAGTCTTTGTAATATAAGATGGAATACATGTGCTGGTAATGCGTTTTGAAGAACTTCAAGCAATTGATGAGGCTGACCACAAACTGCTACTGCATTAGCTAAATGTTCGGTACCACCTTCTACATTTCCTTGAGCAAGAAGTTCCTCACCTATTTCTACCTATTAAAATATAAATATTAAAACTACTAAATATTAATTTTTTTATTGAAAAATATTAAAATAGAATTAAATACTTCTTCAATGAAGAATTTTTGAACTGCATTATGATCCATAAGATTTGGAACTTTAGATGTAACTTTTTGAGCTTCTTTTTTAGCTTTTCGACCTAAAATATTTCATATTTATGTATGAACTACATAATAAGATATTTAATTCATCTAGGAAAATGATTAGAAATTTACATTGCATATGAATATATTGCATTCTATAAGAAATTGTTTAATTTGTTTAAATTGAACTTATATTTAACTTTAAGCATTAACTATATAAGATAACAAAGATTATGTGGAAACATGAAATACACATTAATATATAATTTTCCGTGTTTTCAAATGTAAACACAATCTTTTTATTCCTATTTTAATCTTTCTATTATTCTCTAATTTTATGTAAATAAAAAATATACTTAATTAATTACAGTAAAAGAGAATTATACACAATATCTCTAATTTGAATACAAATAAATAATATGATTGACAAACATTTATATTTATAATTTCTTTTTCTTTTTATATCAATATTTCTATTAACATGTGAAATGAAATTGTATATTACATGTAATGTAAATTCTGAACCTCTTAGGAATGAGTTATTTAATTAATATTTTTTTTCAAAATTTCTTTATAATATATTGTGATATTAAATCAAATAAATAACCATAATTCAATGGAATAATGATGAATTTATTTGAAAATAATTTAATAAATAAGAATCAATTTTTTTTAATTTATTATTCACATTGGTAAAATGTTAACAAATATTATATATTTAATTTATACTTTGATCAGCTTGTACAAATATAAATAATTTAAATGAAAATATATATAATTATATGATTCTTAATAAATATATATAACATATATACTAAATATTATTAATATTCATTTTTCAAACTTGATTCTTTAAATGTTAACAATAAATTTGTTTGATATAAAATATATTATTTTTTAAAGCTATGAAGAAAAATATTAATTTATATACAAGTAGCATTGTAATATACATATGTAATTATATACATATTATATGTTATTATATGCAGACTTTATAATTAAATAATTAGTTTTATAAATTTGTGTAAAAAAATTTTATATAAAGTTTATATTTATTAAACCAATTTTTTTATTTTAATTAAAGGAATTCTTTTATTTTTTATTCTCTGAATTTATGTATGTTTTTATTATTTTTTTCATAACTAAAAAATAATTGTATACGTAAAACAGAAATATAACTTATTTCATCTAATAAACTAAAATGCATTACTAAAATTTATATGAAAATAGTGTGATTTAAATTTGTTACATGCAATAAGAATATTATGCCATACTTACATTTATGCTTCTTTTATTGTGCTATTTATAGTTTAAAATAAAACTCCAATTTATAATTAAATGAATTTATCTTAATTTACTTTATAGTATCAATAATATAAAATATATAAAATAATAATAGTATATATTTGAAATATGACTAACACTTAATATAATGTAATCAAATTTGTTAAAATACACAATGTGTGTAGTACTTGAACAAAATTACAAGATAAAACAGCTTCGAAAATCGTTAGAAAATATTAAATTACCAAAACATAATAAAATACTAAATTGTATACATACAAATTATATTGAAGTGGTTTAAAAAATTATATTTCAAATAATAATTATCTTACGTTCACGTAACTTCTTTTTAAAATCTGGATCGTTTCGTCGTTTTTGATCAAAATAAAAACAGTATCCAACAAAAATACCAGCAACACCAACAGCAATACTAACAACAGTTTTTGAAATCATTTTTTCTTTAAATAAAACTTTTACAATACGTTTATAAATAATTGAATCTGATACTCCGTTGCTAAAATTCTTTTATTTGAAAATATATTCTATACACCGAATTTCATTTATATCTCTAGAAACAAGTATACAAAAAAATATGGCATTATACTAAATTTTCGATTCTGCGCAATAACATAATATTACAACATGTATTTAATACATGTAAATTAATTAGCATTATTTTAAAATTAAATTTATATTTATTTAAAAGATTATTATTTTAAATAAGAGCATATATAATATAATTTGCTATATTTATTTTCTACATGTTCTTATACATTAAATATCTATTTCAAGATTATAATTTAGTATTTTCATTTTGTTTCATTTTACTTGGAATTTGCACAATCTCAATAATTTATGCACGTTTTTAATTTGAAGATGAACGCTTAATGCATTAAATTTAAATTTTGAAATTCTAGATTAATTTTGCAACAAAATTTATTAGTTTATTAAAAATCATTTCTAATAAGTTTTTGTCATAAAAAATTAATTTCGTAACAAAATTTATTAATGTAGCGAAAGTTATTACTAATAAGATTTCGTTATAAAAAACAATATTTAATTACAATTGGTGTTTTAAAGTTTTTTAAAATAATTAAAAAATATATTAAATATGGTCAATTTATTTATAGAATGAATATGGAATTATTTCTTATTTATGATTAACAAATAACTCAATAAAATACATTTATAGTGAGAGGTATTTTGGAGTTCAGTCTTGTTTATTTTTTCTGAATTTTGAGTAATCAGTAATTTCATCTAAATCAAAATCGCACGTATCTTAAAGATGTTAAATTCACCAATTAAAAATGTGTTGTTTTAAGTTTGCAAATATTTAATTGAGTGGAGATAGTCAAACTTAATGCATATCAGCTAAGCCATGATTCGGTCTTTGTAAATAATATGGAAGTTTTTCATAATTCAACATAACCCAAGGAATAGTACGAAATTATAAGTAAAGACTTTAATTACTATGTCCGCTAGAATATAAAAATAATATTTTTAGTAGTATATAAATCTTCAATTAATTAATCTTAAAAGTTTTCTGAAGGAGCCAGTTTAAATTGAATAGCATATAGAAATACGCAGGTATTTAATATATGTACCTGTTTAGGAAACACTCAAGTGTGAGCTCTCACACAGATGGTGTGAGGGAGAGGCAGACAGTGGAAGGACAGAAATAGCAGGGTAGGAAGAAATGAAGTCACAGAAGTCGATTGAAATACTGTAAAATGCCTTTATTAATAATACAGTGGTAAAACAGCATGTTGGCTTTATCTTGAATAGTATGTTCCGCACTATTGCAATATTTAGGCTTAAATTGAATACTGCGAAGCTTGGAGTAGTTCTGTTAATTAATTACATTGTGTAATATATTCTAGTATAATATGGTGTTAATTTTTGTTTAGGTATCCTATATTTATATATATCCTATATATACCTATCTTTCATGGGCTCAAAATCACTATCTAAATCAAATGGCCTATTGATAAGGATTTCATCTGAGTGATGTGCGCTTTCTGTAATGGTACAGAATGGGGATATAATGGGACTGATGAGCAGAATTAATTAAATTGTCAAACGTATGTGTGTGCTGTATTTACTTCTTTAATAATCTATTTTATTATATTGCGGAGTCAGATTCAAATGTAATTGACCTCAACAGTACTTGGCGCGACAGGTCTCAACAGTTCATTGACCTGTCGCTAACGCGCTGAAGAGAGTGACTTGCCACCTTCGTAATATGCCGGCAAGGCTCTATTTCCGTGCTGAAGGGTTAGTTCTACGAATTGTAAGTCGACAAACTTCAGTCTTGCTTCAGCTGTAGGGGTGCGTCTTCTTTGAAACTACCAATTTTTGGTGTCTTGTTGTGGCTATTGCCAGGATTCTCCCTGAAATCCAAGTGAAAATTGAACAACAGACTGATGCACATTGAAAACGTCACTAACACTGCATTTATAGATACTATTCGCGAATTATGGCTTTTTCGTCGAAATTTTTTTTCATGGTCCCGCAATGGATAGTTAGTTACAATATTTTTCATTGGTGTACGGAGTTTTCCATGCCGTTTATTTTTGACTGAAAGACGGGACTTTTTCACCGGTGGTCTCATTATTGCCAAGTACATCGGCCGAACTGGAGCGCGGCATTTTTCTTCTACGTTCCTTGACCCTCGATTTAGATAGTCTCTGAGTTAGACGACTATATAATTCCCAAATTTACCGACGTAGCTTTAAGGTGTGACAGTATGAATATTTTCTTTACTCTTTTATTTCTAGTACGGCCTTGTGTGATATAAAACACTTCAATTTGAATACTTTCCTCGGCCATTCTGATCATATACTTCCAATCTTCGAACCTACAGCGCTCTTTTGTTGTTTGTTTTGTAAGATAATTGTATATTCGTAAACACCTTTGCTCAAATTACACATCGACGTTTCAACGGTTAATTTTTACATGGAATTCCGAACAATCTTGGATGGATTCATTGGCCTTGTAATTATTTTTAGATTTTAGGCTTGTTAGTAATACTGTTTATTAAAAACATATTGAGTATATGAAACACGTTATGAAACCCCATTAGTGCATGCGACGTTTAATTATACATTAAACGTCGCGACAGCCGTTGTCCACTAGTTTATGTATATATTAGTCGGTATTTGCCTTATCATACTTTAACCCATTGTATGATTAATGCGGGTTGGTAATGGATGTGGCATTCAGTCGTAAATTGAAGACCGCATAACTGTAGTCCAGTTGAGGACGAGCTGTTGCGGGCTGAGGTTGGATGCAGCATTAGTCATAAATTGAACACCGCAGTACCCGGGCTTTTATTGTGTCTTAATTTATATATTATTATTATTATTATTCTTTATCAGAGTTAAATTGAAATTTCTGTTGAATTATGTCAAACAATAATATTAGAGAACCTTTTTCTTTTATTTTATTTACCTTTTATTGTAAGACTACTGTTTTCCAATCTGAAGACTTTCTTAGGGAAAGTATGACCTCTCATAAATTTCTGGCGAGCAATGCAGGTGCAGTCTAATTTGATGTCTTTACCCCGCTCCTTGAGTATGAATGGTCATCTTCGATTCCTTTGAGTAGGAAGTTTTGATGATTGTATGAAAATTAATTTTCCGATATCATTGGAGCTCTAACCAAATAATGTTAACGCCATTTTGAAGGAGGTAGGGACGAAATCTTAGCGGTGAAATGGTGGCAGCGCTTCAAGACATCGTGTCCCAACTTGTGCTGTTGCACCAACGCTTTGAACGTGGCTTGGGTTTTCATACTTTTCAAATTTGTATCATGTATTAGTAGGTTCATATTCAAAGACACGTGGTGGTCATATTGATATGAAAAAAGTAGATAGACTATCGAAAAAAATTGAATAAAAAATATATTATTTTGTGATTTTATATATCAATGTACTAATAGGTATTGTTCGCGATTCCGAGAGAATCTCGAGTCGCTGCGTATTAATATTTGTTTACTTTTAAACGTGACTCCTGTAATAATATTCGGAGATCATTTCACGACTTTTATTTTAAATTATTCTGTTGCAACGTCTCATACTTCGTCATTGCCATACTTTGTTTATACTCCCAGTGTTTCCAGGAAAAGCGTTGTGAACTTTAGAATTGTAGCGCGCCTAGTAAAAAGGCTCCCCCCGCCAGCGTCTCAGCCTTCACCCCTTTTACCCCTTACCCACGCGGTTCCGCAAGTCCTTTTCTTTGTCTCTCAGCTTAGTGGAAAAAT
>JAPYYT010003019.1:0-14610 GCA_030522565.1 Ceratosolen corneri | reverse complement strand
GGGGGGGGGCGGACGCCCGACGTCGTCGTCAAGTTCGTTAGCAGTCGATGCGCGAACAGCACGCGCACCGGACGCCTCGAGTCGCGATATCCAGCGGCGGCTTCGTACGTGCGAGAGGAGAGGATTTTGTGTGCCGGTGAAGCGCGCCGAGAGAGGAGGAGGAGAGCCTTTGGCACCTAAGCTGTCTAAGAAATTCGTAATTTTGGAGAAGCCCCCAGTGCCCCGACATTTCCGGAAAGGTAATTATTCGTTGACATTGCTCTGTAGTTTTGGCGTTCGCTTCGGTAATTGTTCGGGAAGAGTGTTTGAGGTGGAGAGCTTGAATGTTGTGTCAACTCGAGGAGAATGTTTGTTGGGAGCTCGTTGCTTTAGGCCTCATTTTATTTATGCCCAAATTTGTTCACGCTGCCCGATCAAATAATGCGGTTGTCGTAAAAGTGAGAAGTAAAGAATGGAAGGGAAGAAGAGCACTGGTAGCCTCAAGTCGGGCGGCCCCGGTTACGCGTGAGCCAAGTGCCGCTTAGAATCGCTTAGAATTCCACGATAAAATGCGAGTGCAATATTATTGCAGCTTCGAAGGCTGCTGCGTGCGCGTCGAGGAGATTCTCGATCTTATTGCGTTTCTGAGAAATTCGATAAGAGAGGAGAGCGCTCGCGAGACTACGGATGTACATATTCATTTATGGCCCTCCTCTGGCTTATACGGATAGCTCGTATTAACGAATAATCTTATCATCAAAGGCGGCGAGCCGCTATCGTCCCTCCAAGTGACAGTCGCTCGATACACACGAGATAAGTGATGGAGCGCGTTCTGAAATAAAGCCTTAAGCCCGGTTGTTTGGAGCGGGAATTTCGTGCTTTAGGCTGGTGAGGACTGAGGTAGCAGCAGCCAACTCTCTTGGTCGCACAATCAATTCGTTTACCATTACCGAAATTTACCAATACCGAAGCTCGCGCGTGCAGTCTTGTCACACACGCACCCACAGATTTGTTTACGTATAATCTAGGGATCGGTATTGCGCGGATTGGATAGTTGCGTTCTGGTTCGACCGCACTGCGTCCCGGGGGCAACGAGAGTACAGCAAGAGCTTGAGATTAATTTGCGCATAATTGACGGTTGAGATCATGCGTTGGCTATTGCTATTGTTAAAGCAGCGACTCGGCCGGAGAAAGAAGGTGGGAAGGCATTATAATATCATTCGCAATATACTGTCCCAATGGTCATTGGGCGAGGTGCTGCCTAAATGACAATCTTCAATAATGGCCAAATGAATATTATTTAAAGATAACTAATAACCAGGTTGATATTTCACTCGCCCCAAGTACTTCAAGATTACCCATTAAGGGCTTGAGGATGGAGCTGCTGTGCGGCCAATTTATTGTTGCTATTAATTTTCGACCGCGTGTCCTTGCTCTATCCTACGCGTTAGCTTGTCCCGGGCAGTACGCTAATTGCCCACGAGCATGTATCCCTTGTATGTCTTACGTAGGCATGACTCAAGAGCTGCGGCAATGAGTGCTGCGGCGAGCCTCGTGACGGCGATTTGCATTTTCCGATAATTTTCACGGCGGAGGGTGGCGCGTAGGGCAAATCCTAGCCAGCCACGGGGGGCGGGAGAAATGTCGCGCAGATTTGTCGGGGCAGCAGCGAGAGCGAGAGAGCTTTCGTTTACAAACAAGAAAGTCCGGGCATGAACTCGCGAGGCACACACGCACATACCGCCGGTCTAAAAATAGAAAGTCCTCGAGCACTGCGCGCCTTAACCTCCTACGCGAGTGGCGCGGAGCCGAAAAAATTCGGTATTGCGAAGCGATGACCCGAGCGCCAATGGAATTCCCGGATGAGATCAGAGCGTCGCGGGGACGCGTGCAAGTGAAGTAAACGGCTCTGCTAAGAGATAGAGCGAGTCTTTGTAGGGGCCGGGACGGTTGGGACGGGAAGTGGGAGAGGAGTGTCCCAGTGCGTCGAGTGCACCGTCCTTTCCCTGGCCCCCAGGTTCGCTCGAGCGAGCCGCGAGGAAGTCGTCGGGACGGCGACTTGATGACTCCACGGGATGATTGGATGGCGAATCGGATTTATCAGTCTGCCTTGGAGTGGCAAGAGGTTGTTTTATCGATGAGGCCGATCGTCGCACTGGCCTTTCCCTCCAAATCCTCGGGGATAATGCATTGCATCATTGGCGGCTTCGTCGGGAGCTTTGTCTGTCGGCGTAGAAAGTGAAATTTCCCTCAATGGGTCAATTGAACAATGTGCGCACCAGAAGTTTTACAGCGGGTCCATTCGGTCTCGTAGTGTGGCCTTGTGGAGGCTCTGCCAGGCAGATTAGACCATAAATCGTTGGGACAGAGTCGTTTGTGCGAGGAGAATTTAGAGTCACATTTTTCCTTGTTTCGCACGCCTCCACACTTTCCCTCTCCTCCGGCTCTTCCGAGGAAAAGTACGGGATAAAATTCCCCCCCGCCCCTCACCCACACACAGTCACTGGATCGATCAATGACGCTATTCACGAAGAAAGAAAAACAAAAAGAGAGAGAGAGAGAAAAAAGAAATAGACTTTAAATATATTCTCCGCTTTAAATTTTCTTCTCTCTTTTGCTATCGTCGTGTACTCGCCACTCTCAGGCATCGCAAATGTCTCGAGAAGAAATTAGCATTATTTGTGCTTGTGATAATTGGCAATCGAATATATATTTTATATATATATATATATTTTTATATAAAATATACATTTTAAGAAAATATCCTTCGTCGTTAATTAGTCACTTTTAGTATTTGTTTAAGTATTTCGTTGTTTGCTCTCCTTTTCTACGTTCCTGACACTACAGCGCATTATGCGTAGAATTCATAAAAGCTTTTCACTCGAATCTATCTGACAATATTGCATATTGGAATTATAGAAGAAATGAAAGGAGAGTTAAATATTATCGAGTACAGCATCTTAGAAGAACTAATAACCAATATAGTTTACACGGCTTGTGCCTCAGTTTGTTAAAGTTGTTTGCCAAACTAATCATTTTCGATGTACTTTACAAAACTTATATCTATGTGACTGTCGCTATCACCTATGTCTCGATGATATATATCTTGAGTTGATACGTTAACATAAAACATTATTCTATCCGCTTACTACATGTAAATAATCTCAATTTAATTTTCAGATGTAATTCTAAAAGTGATGGAACCTTTGCAATCTTTATAATAATATCAAATTAAACAGCGTATAATTTGTAATAAATGCTTTCTAAACAAAATTACTATAAACTTGTACGTACTTATTATTATAAATGCAATGCTTTGTATAAAAGTATAGATATTTTTCAATATAATGTGATTGATAATAACTTAATAATTTAGTCTAGAATATACAATTATTTTGCCTAGGATTCTTCATCAATGTTAAATTATGAAATTATTATTTGGAGGAAGAAGGTCAGTTCTGCTTAAATTAATGTAGAAAAGCATTTTGATTAGTCTCTAAAAATTCTGATATTTATCATTTGCATATGATGAGAGTGACCAAGAGATGAGCAAGAAGAGACTTAATCATCGCCTGAAAAATGACGCATAATTAACACTTTTCATAAATAAACAAGACGTTGTCGCGCGCACGATACAAGTGTGCAAAAATCATTTCATTACAAGACATAATTAACTATCGTGACTAGTTTATATGTCTTAACGTCACTCTTGACGATCCGACTTTGGATATTATATATGTTGGACGTTGTATGAGATTTGTTGATTGAGGATTAATTGTGGATTAATTGAGGATTAAAAGGCACCGGTAGAAATGTCTTTATCAATGCGTCTACGTATTAAAAGCGCCGATCCCAATCAATTAGCGAGCCTCTGGCGTTCAACTTGAAAATTCGATTAGGGGTGGGAGGAGCCGTTAGCCGGCGCCTGATCGCCAAGAGAGCAAACAATAAGTTATCAATTGTCCAACTCGTTGCCAAAGCCAAGCCGAAATGAATGAGGCCCAGTTTGCCAAACAGATTGCCAATGCCCAGGATTGCAAGCTGCCGAGTATGTGGAATTAAGCCGCGCAGACGATTGGCTCTTGGAAATGGCGTTTCTTTCGGCCTTCACCGAACCACTGACCTCAAAGCTCAAGGACATGTCCCTGAATGGCCGCGCGCGGCCGTAAACGGGAGATTAATGGCAAGTAGCGAAGTGAGGTCGCGCGGGGCCGTGAAGCGCGGAGTGGAGGAGCCGCGAGGTCCCCTTGGTGCTTGGTACCCGGGGGTGGGTGAGGGGTGGTGGGCTGTCATTGTCTCGGCGGGCGTCAGCCGGCGGCCGGTTATAAAAGACGGGACAGGAGCTTCGCGCATAATCAAGTGGCCGGAAGAAAGATCGGGACGGCCGCGCTTCATACTAATAAGTCCCGGTGACGCGCGCTGCATTACCATGGGCCGAGTCAATTAGGCCCCGGCCAAGGGACCATCGCTCGCGTCACTGCTCCTCTCTACGTGTCTCTTCTCTCTTGTCGACGACTCCTCGCGCTGCGTCATGGCGCCCCGGATTTGCGCTCGATTCGTGACGAGTGAGCCACTGAGCGAGAGAGAGAGAGAGAGAGAGAGAGCGCCCGGCTTGTGTCCGCTCGCTCCAATTGCGCTTCCCAATTCAAGATGCGTTCAAGCTCGCTACTTTCTGCGTCTAAGGGTCATTTTATACTCTCGCTCGGTAATTGCACGCGCCGAGCCGATAAAACTGATGCCGCCAGCCTCTCTCCTTTCTCGCGGCGTACATTGATTGTGTGTGGGTTTGGCCATAGCGAGTGCATTATGGGAAGCGTTAGTTCGAATGCCGAGGGACATTTGAGTCGAGCCACTTTCTACTTTTATTATTTGGCTTAATCTGTATTTCAAAAACACTGTTAAAGTAGCTGTTGTTGAATGGAATTGAAAGCCTCGGCGAAATTAGAATGCATACTCATACTCGGCATAATCGGATTTAATCCCCACGGAACTTTTATCTTCAAACTCTTGAAAATGTCGGAGTTTTCTAAATAATGCAGTTTCATTTTGGATTATGGTAATTTTTGCGGAAAATGCGGCTCGAAAGAGAATAACGAGTTCTGCAACAACTTACGTAAATATTATGCTATTTCTTTACGTAGAATATAATGTTATTTTGGTATTGTGCTTAAAATGGAGAGACAAGTAAAATATCCTGTGATTCACCAGGTCTGATTCACCTCGTTGAAAAACGATTTTATTGCACGCAATGTCAAGGATAATTATATTTTTGTCCAAGTACTTTTTTATGCGCGAACTCAACCGGCCATTATTTCCATTTTCTGCTCAGACATATCGAAATCCGCGACGCTCTTCGTGTATCTTTGAATATATACATGCATTTATACATATATACATATATACATGTATATATACATAATAATTGATATTAATGTCTACTCTCTTTTGGTATCGTGCTCGCCAATTATTAATAATCCATTAACAACTTATTTGATAATATTTGACAATAATTTAATTCCATCCTCACTCTACTTTATGCCCATCAATTGTCGATTATTTTGCCAAAATATTTATTCTTTATGATGAAAAAAACTTTCAATGCCACTTATAAGTACTGATTTAAGATATAATTTATTAGGCTCCGTGAAATTAATGGCCGGCTAAAGAGCAAAGGATTAATCATTAGAGATTATTGTTTTGTTTGCGGTGCACGTGAGGCGAGTACAAACCAAATTCTTTTACATTACGTAAATTGACCAAGAGTAACTGTCCCAAGCACAAGAATATTATCTCCACGCCGAAATTTGATAATCCAATAACCTGCGCAAAGGACTCTCCTCCTTCATCGGCGCTCATACTCTCTGCTCCATTGCATTGTTGAATCTCGTTCGCTTCAAGGTCGAGTGTTTCTTTTGCCCCCGCGAGGAAGATTAATAGTTTGACGTTTTCCCTGAGTGACGTATGTCGGAAATTTATGGATTCTCCGCGTTGCAAAGTGAAGTGGCATATTTCGCTTGCTCTAATTCCCATAAATTGCGAAGTTTGGGATACCATGATATGAAAATATGATCCCAATATACGTGTCATTACTTTGTTATATAATATGCCAAGTCAAGCGCATAATAACAATAATTTTTAATATCTAATTGAAACAATATCAACGATGTATTACCCAATGCAATGTGCATCATTTATTTTTCTTTATGATGTACGACTCGCTACGAAATTCAAAATTTAAACACGCACATTGGCACACACATTGAATCTACATAAGTGTATGTAAATGTATGATGAGTCAATGATTTTTATCTAATTGGAAAATTAAATTAAAACATTTTCTATTATTGTTTGCTTTTTAAATTACACGTTCGTTTAAATAATTACTAATGACTATTTTCACCAAGAAAAATTATTATCAAAGATTTGAATAAGATTTACATTGTTTTAAGCCCCGCCTTGTCGAGCAATATTTGAACCTTACAATTTAAGATTTTTTCTTCGTAAAGTTTCTTGTGATTTTTCTGATAGGCTGAAATCAAGCTAAAGTGTTACCTTTACTTTTTTTTCTTTTTCTTTTTTTTTTTTTATATAAATCTGCCTCGAACAGAAACTTAATTAAGTTGGTTAAAAGTTGTTATACAATGAAAGTTGTGACATTGATCGGTAGTTTTTCTTCGTCCCTTAATTCATATGAAAACTTCAGGAATATTAAAATTTCAGTTCTTTTTAAGAAATTGTCGACACAATAGAACAAGTTTTTTAATTTAACAATCTCTCGATTGCTTACTCTACGCACTTAATTCCTATCCAGTTTACATTCACATCTCATAAGTACTAATCATTTTAATTGTGAAAAACTTTATCCTTACACTTACGAAACTGTTCGATCCTCTCCCATTAAATAGATCCACCCACTCCAATATAATACTTACCTCCTAAACACTCCGCTTTTCCATTTGATAAGCCGTTGCATGCCTGCACTAACTGTATTTATATTTTAAAACTTGGTGTCGTAAAGATGTTCGCATAATTTTTTTCGCGCTCGTTTCGCACATTCCCAACTACCGTACAATTTTTCGCACCAACCACTCAAACACCATGTACCATTAAGAAGAAAGCCCCATAAAAACTTAACGCCTCCCTTTCATCACCAAACCACGTATACCCATTAAAAAGGGAAAGTCTTAAAAAGAAATCCAAGTAAAATTTATAACCGCATACATGCAGCTCATCGCCTGGAAAAGCGACGTCCAAAGCCTCACCACACACACACACGGCCGCGCGATCGATGCGTTGTTTTAAAAAAGCCGGCGATCGCGAAGAGCCCCATTAATGATTCATTTACGTGCGAGATACGCGCGGATAAAAGTCCGTCCTTCTCGAAAATAGATTTTTATTAACAGAGCAGCCAAAGAGCTCGAGCCGATGGGCCGAGAATACGAAAAAGGGCTTTATTACTCTCGCTCATCCTCTCTCTCTCTCTCTCTCACACTCTCTCACTCCCTACGCACATTGATGCACTGTTTGAGGACCTGTCATTCGGAGCACGTGCCCCTGCACATGTTTAAATGATCGCGCTGCTTGTCAATCGTTAACACGTGCCGAGAAAAATATGAGAGACTGCCACATTCACAATTTTACTCTGTTTTTTTCTTCTTCTTATTTTGTATTATTTAATGAAGAATGACGGAATGAAGAGTGCGCCGAGCGCTCGGGATTTAAGTGAACTAAAAATTGAGTTGACAAAACTTGTTAATTTATCTGTCAATTAGCATGATAGCTCGGTTATCTGTGTCAACACTTTGTTGTAAAGATCTTTTTCTTGTTCGGTTAGAAAAACAGTAATTGCCTATTATTGGAAAAGCGTTTTAATAGAAATGAAAAGAAAAGCTGTTTTACATAATGTTAAATTCGTGTCTGAGCTTGGTAAATGCCTTATTGATGAATAATATTATTTTCTCATTGAAGAAACAAACAAATATACATATATATATAATTTGATTTTCATATCAATATGAATATGAAAATGGCGAAAAAAATAAGGAAATCAAAATAGCGAATAAGGTAATAAATTGATACTTATTGAAGCTATATATATAAGTAGAGTATAAAAATTATTAAAGGACATTTTAAATCATTAATTTGACCAGTGAAATTCAAAAGTCACACATATATAAATAAGCAACATATAATGCAAATTATAATAATAATATTACATTCAATTATAAACATTGTAACTAATATAGCTCGGTGGCTTATTTATGTATTTATAGAAATAAATAATTTTATTACAGATTAAACAAATTGTTAGATTCAAATGATTTACAGTGCAAATATGGTGCATCGGTTAATAAATAATTTTCAGATGAATTTTAAAATTATTTTATAATTATCAAACTAAAATTAAAATTTATTCAAATATACATCTACATTTGTTATTTGTCTCTTTCTTTATTATCAATTTGAATATTTAGTAAAAGTAGAGAAAGATTTTTACATTGAAGTATCACGTTCCAATATATCCAACTGATGCATTGCAGTGAGTAACTCGTATTATAATACATATAATTAGCATTTAAATTAAGTATAATGTAGAACTCGGGCATCATTTGAAAAATCCATGCACACAACATTAGACCGACAAAAGAATAATAGAAACAATAAAGCTCAAATAATACTTGTAATTAAAAAGAAAACATAGAATTTAATTGAACTATAAAAATGGATCCAATTCGTATTTATTTTCATCATAATAAAGGGATTTTTGTATAAATCCAATATTCTAATATCAATATTCTTCAATATCAATGATAGTTTTGCAATGTTTTAACATTAGATAATTAATTATCACTGGTTTAATGTAATTATCTGTAGACTACATTACTGTATTTTAATATACAATGTAATGTCGAATGTAATGGCGGACATTAAATTAACAGATATTTGATACACGATTTCAAATATCCATCAAGCAAAAAGAAGAAAATATAATTAAACAAAAACAAAAAATAAACTAAATGTATTGAAATTTGATATAATGAATGTAAATTTATTATAATACTAATATTGCCTTATAACTTACTGCAAAATATAAATGCTCGAAGAAATATAGAGACTAACTACTCTAGATTAATATTTAAGAATAATTAGAAGTGAGGACGTAAGTGATATTAGAAATTGCGTCATTATAATTATAGTTAATTATTTCATGTAAATTATGGTATGTGGTATGTGGCATGGTATGTGGCTGAGATGGGAGATGGTGAGATGAGTATATTTACTTTAGTTATAAAGACATTTGATATTAGCGAGGATGAAGATTAATAGGCTAATATTTAAATTACGCTAAATATCTTTGAGGAGAAAAAAGTATTTCCATTGCGAGAGCATATTTGCATTCTTGTGCAGTGACAGCTAAATGAATAATAGAAGAAATGTATGAAAATTTTAAATGAAAATAACTTATCGTTGCTCGGTCTTTGGAATATGTACATTGATTTATGGCTATCTTGAATAAACCTGGGCAGTAATTAGTTTAATACAGCGACATGTTGCCGTGTAGAAAAAATGCAAGACTCTATAGAGGAGACTCTGGACAATGTCGTGGCAACATTAAGAACCGGCATGTCCGAAATCGTCGTACAAAATCGTCAATTAAAAAACCGCGAAGAAGCCAAAGTATCGTTCAACTATTAACACTGCCACTGAGTATGAAAAATAGGAATAGTTTTAGAAAAGGGCGTTGAAGATAGTAATATAAGGTAATATAAGGCTTGGAAACTGCCAAGAAGCATCGAATGAAAGTCCTAAAATGAAATGAGCCCATCTGATAATGAGATGCCTTTTTCGGTTGTTAATCATCCCTTTGTGTGCACCTGCAACCTGACCTTTTTCCAGCCCTGAATGGGCAGCATCAGTGGGTCGGGCAGGTGCATATATCATGGCCATGAGGAACGAGTGGACGCCAGTTGTTGTGAGCCAATGGGAAGAGTCAATTACCTTATTTGATATTTGTAAGCTAATGTATTGTCGAGGCCCTTTATTTAAAAATGCCGAAGAAATATTGAAGTAGAAATTTGAATTGAGATGCATTTATGGGCGTAAAATGTATGGTAAAATGTATGATTAAATGAGGCAAAAAATTATTCTTACGTCAAAGTTATATTTATTTAAAAGACTTTTTACAGCTGCTCATGTAATTTAATTGGCTTGGATCCACGCGAAAATGATTCTCTCAATAAGAATTATCTGACAATTTGCAAGCAACCTCTCGCCAAGGATATTGTCTTCCATATGAGGTCATAAATTCTCTCGAAATGCCGACCTTTTTCTTCTTTACGCAAAAGCATATTACAAGTGCAGATAAGGTCCCTCTCTCTCTATTCATTGAAAATTTTGTTATTGTCCGCAAGCCGTCGCCGTTAACCTTGTCCTCATTATCTGATGACTCGTTGCTTTTAGATATGCCGAATATCGGGGCCCTACCCACCACACCGAGGTCATAATCAAGATTTATGCTTTATCGATGCAGGTCAAAGTTATTACTTTAACTTACGCTCGTCTTGAGCATTATAATGTAATTTTTAAGTGCATGAGTTTGTATATATCGATTGCCTATGGTAACTACTTTTCGTTAGAACGTGAAGCAGCGATTCAATACTTCGAAACTATGATCGTTTTTAAGAAATTTGCCGTACATAGTGAAGCCTATGTTAATTGCGCGAATATAGAGTTTACTGCTAACTGTTTGGCAAATAATTGTAATTTCGTATTATTAGATTATATCTACGAATATGATTAATTAGAATGACTTATTGTTAAACAGTTTGGATAATATTACAAATTTTACAAGCGCATCGCATCAAGCACAGCATTCAAAGTAAAGAATTAATTATATTTAAACACATTTGCACGTAATAATTACGGTTTTTCTACAATTTATTGTACATTGATTATATAGACGTTGAATTAATTTATTAATTTTTATAATCATTTTTAATCACATAATTCTATGATGCAGTGCATAATAAAATACCACTGCGAGTCATATTCCTGTATTCAAATTTTGAAATATCCGGGATTACTTCAATTTTATTGAACTTCCCCCCCACCCCTTGGTATTCTTAGCTTGTTAAGCATTTTCATGGAATGAAAAATTCGTGCTTAATGTTAAACGAACGATGAAAAATATTACATTTATGAATTATGCAAATTAGCCTTATACATAAAAATTTTAAATTGATGGAATAATTTAATGTTGATACTGAAATTCCATTATTGTTTGACATTGATAATGATCTTCCACTTCGTTAGCCAATTCATTTATCCGTTAAATTATGACAGATCCAAGTTATTTTAATAAAAGGCGAGTCTCTGCAAAACTATTATGCATCAAATGCATTTTATTGTATTGAATAATTAATCCCACATACAGTGAATATTATTCATTGTAATATATAATAATTGAACAACAAGATTTATTGAGAAAATTTGCATTAAATTGAACAGGAACAAAGAATAATTATTTTTTCATTCTTTCAACCGTAACTGTTATACAATTATTGCATTCATAATATAAAACTGAAGCCATTATTATTTAAGACTATTTGATTTCATTATAGGCCAACAATTATAATAAACATATTATTAATAAACTATTCTTTAAATTTTTCCCATACAACTTCACTTAATTGCATAAATTTATATCTTATACTCCAGTATCATCAAATTGCATATTTTCAAAGGATCCGAGCTCACGATACAATTATTATTATTATAATTTTTATTATTATTATATGTTTTTATCGGACTGTGGTTTTCACATTTAAGTACTCCGCATTATTGCATTACCAAATCCTAATGAGTTGTAAGTAATTTTAAAGGCAAAACTCGTAGTTTTGAACGAGGGGAATGGAATGAAATGATGTATTTTGAAAAGACATTGCAAAAGTTACACGATGCTCCTATGCAGCTGTGATAAACGATTCAGTTTAGAATGTCGAGGTTGCGACGAAAAAGTTCATAAAGCGACAGCGACATTACTTTATTCCTCGTTTCGTTACATAGAGTTACTCTAATGCACGTTGTCCTCATTCCCTTTTTCTTTCTTTCTTTTTTTCCTCGTTTTTTTTTTTTTGCCTCGTGTCTTATCTGTGCGCTTTCTTTTCATTTGGTTGAGGCTTAGGAGAGTAAAAAAGAGGCGTAACTTATGCACTTTGGCCGTGCTACTTTCGCCTAATGGTTCGACCAACAGAAAGTGAGTCGCCTCTCGTTAGGCATCAAACCTTGCACTTTGGTAGATCTTCTGCAAAATTTGTTCCGGTAATTAGTAGACACTGTCCAAATAGATTACGGCGTCGGCCCGTTTGTGATAATCATAATTAAGATCGAATAGATTCGTCTATCAAATAATAAATGGTTTTTTAATGCTTAGCTTGAATATTTTTTTCCAAATATATGAAAAATTGTCGATTAAGAATATCGATTTCTATATTATTTGTATATTTATTATATATTATTTGTTTATTTAACAAAAAAGGAATATATTGCATATATTATAAAACGGAATAAAATCTAATTGTGTAATATTTGCTTATATTTTTAATTACAGTTTTATTCTTTTGTATAAGTTTTTCTTAACAAAGTAATTTTTCAATGTACTCTAAAGATAAAATATTGAAAAGATAAAGTTAAGCGGCCTTAAAGTATGTGTACCAAGTATCTGAATTATCAAAAAAAAAGGAATATATTATTTTTTATTAAGACTTTTATTTTTCTCTTATTCTTTCCAATGTTGGGAATAAATTATTTTTATTTACAGTAAGCACATAAAGTATCTGTTGTATTAAAATTTTTATTCCACTCTTAAAAGTTATTATTCTTTGCCAAATATTTCTATGGAAAAATACAGAAAATTTTATAGTATATGTTTAACAACTCATAATACACTGTTAACTATTATTTCCTTTATTGCATATGTCGGTTAGCTCAACCCAGTTTAATTTATTATTTAATTAAATTTTCATAATCTTTTTTAAGTATCAATATTTTCTTCGGGAGTTGAGCGATAGTATTTTAAATAAACGTCATATACTACTGATAGTTTATTCCAGCTAAGTTCGGTTAGATAGATTAATTTGCATTAAAATTGCGAACAATAGAATGTAATTATCGGTATTCCATTATGGATTGGAACGAGTTATTTAGGCGATAGTAAGTACAATTGAATATATATAGTATATATTTATGCTGAGTATCAATAAAGCAATTTCTTTTCGTACGTAATTGATAAAATATATCTTGTTTTGTTATTATTTTGTGAAATGAAACAAATTGTTTAAGATAATTTTCAAGTAAATGAGCATCAGTCTGGTTGTATATTACGACTAAATACTGTGGAAACACACTTGAAACATTTTTCATTAGATGAATATTGAATATTTATTAAAAAAACAATAATCAAGAAAACTTATATAAAGAATATTTTATCTTATTCTGTAATGGTTAATTATTTCGATGTACATTTAGAAAAATCATTTTTCCTTTAACGCAAATTCATAAAGTATTAATGCTATATAATAGAATTTTTTGTTAATAACATTTGGTGTCTTGTGTCAACTATTTACGACAGATGGATTGTGAAAATAAATTGCGTCTACTAAATGGATGAAATAATTATTTTCTACATCTTGGAAAAGAGCAGCAAGTAAAACGATTCAAATTCTATCCCATTAGTGTATAATAATTATCCTAATGAAATTTTCAATAAAATTGAAAAAAATAAGGATAAAGGGATATTAATTGAAAAGTAGGAAGTGAGCAAAAAGCTTCGTACTTCTATATAATACGACCGTCCTTTTCTCACAAAAAACTTCCTATTGATGAGCACTTTTCCTCGTTATTCCTTTCTTTTTTACTCTTTGAAAAATATATTTGCGAATATTCTGCAAATAATTTTCATTCGTAAGCAATAAAATGCCCACCTAATGATTGAAGATTATTAAATATAAAAAATAAAATACTTGAACTAGTATTGAACGCGCCTTTATACTTTGAGGAGAGAAAGTAATGATTGTAAGGAATAATTTATAAACGAGAATAACGACGACAAGACCATATAAAATATAAATATTGATTGTTATTTTGCATTAAATTAAGTGGACTTGTATAAGCAATTCAATTAGGCTCTCCAAATATGCATTCGTTTTGGTTTAATGAACATTTGTCACTCTCCTGTGAAATTCAATTATAAAAAATTTTAAGTAAATTGAATAAGCGGCGCCGGTTAATATTATCAAGGCCATTCGTTCCCTTTGCTCCCGCTTAAAACTAAAACAATTACAATCAGAACGGAAGAAGCAAAATAATTATCTCGCAATACTTAACGATTCGTATACTCCAACGTAACCAAGTTTCAAATTTAAATACGAATCTACGACTCCCCTCCTCCTCTGCCCCAGAATTATACGTCACCAAGTTGACAAGTAAGTCAATGCTATTTGCCTCGAAAAAGCGCCAAGCACTTGAAAAACAAATTAAAAAAAAAAACTGCGCGCCTACCTCCCGCTAAAACACACTGAGAAAGCAGTGAGACACTCCATATCCCCCCCCTCACTCCCGCCCTCGCCCAAT
>JAPYYT010003018.1:0-15140 GCA_030522565.1 Ceratosolen corneri | reverse complement strand
GAAAACCTCCTTCACTACTATAAGGAGAGAAAACGGCAAATATAATAGAAACAGAATAATTAGTACTTTTGTTATAAATTATATCAAGAACATTAAACGTTAAATGCTAAAAACAATTAATAATAGTAAAAATCAAGACAGTGTAATTTCATATGTAAAATCCAAAATTGTGTAAAGAAAGTTTCTAATTGATTTTCAATAAATATCAGTTCACAGCATTAAATTTGACCCTCGGCGTCTGCATTTCTTTCTACCTTGCTACCTCTCCTCTACCACTATCGGCCTCTCCCCCCTTCATCTTGGGGAGAGCTCATCATCGGGAAAGTTGCCCGAACAACCGGTAAAAAAAAATTAATGATAGCTGAATAATTAGATATCAATTAATCATCGAAAATTCCACTCAAAAAAAAATTATATTAAATTATATTTTATTATTATATTTTTAATATAATTTATAAAGTTTAAATTTTAAATGGTTTTAATTGTTTTTTTATGCAATAATAATAATATTAAAAATAACAATGAATTTTAATGTTCTTGATATAATTTATAACAAAAGTACTAATTATTCTGTTTCTATTATATTTGCCGTTTTCTCTCCTTATAGTAGTGAAGGAGGTTTTCAATGGCGTCTTAGTCTTACGAATTGTTTAATTGTCAAAATATTATAGGCCTTGATAGACCACTTGCCGTTCAATTATGTTAAACGCAGTGGCAGCTCTTTTGTTCAATTAGATAAATGTAATTTTCACTACTTCCCTTCGTTGAAAATAAAATATAAATAAATAATTTAATAATATAATATAATAATATAATAATTATATTATATTATTTTAGAAGTACAAGAAAGATACCCCCTTGCGAGAAATGGAGTGGTGACTTTAAATATTAATATATAAATGCGCCGCGACATTTAGAATCATTTAGAAATATATTGATTTAAAATCCCTCTAAATTTGAACAATTCAAAGTTGTTAAAAGTGTAAAGCTTATGGATAGAAACACAATAAGCGATCGCCAACATTCAATCACTTGTACATAAGGATAAGCGCGCGTAAGCACGTGCGGTGTGATCACGGAAACCATTGCCGAAGTTCAATGGACGAAGATCAATGAACTGTTATATGAACTTGCACCAGCTTCAACACTAAGTTCAGTATGCAGAGACTACGACTCCCAGGTAACCTCTGTTGAACATAAACTAACACATCAAGTCAACGGATTATGACATTTAAATTATGCCTGAATATTGTGGCTGTGTGGATACGAACGACATAATTAATAATCACTTAACACCACTCCAAGCGTAGTGATATTCAATTTACGGCTAAATTTTAGGATAGGGCAAGTATTATAATTCAAGATTGCAATGGCATTATATTTTTACCATATCGACTAGAGACAGCATTATATTTCAACACTTTTACAGTTTTACAGCATTACACACGTCATCTTCGTCTCCGTTTCTTTCTACCCTACTCTCTCTCTTTCTCCACTGTCGGCCTCTCCCTTACATCACCTTGAGAGACGTCTTTCTCGGGTTCATTCTCAAACAGATGTAATTAAAATAATTTTAAATGGTAAAAAAAATAATTATAGCAATAGAAGATCGAATTTAATACTGTGAATTGGTGTTTATTGAAATAAAAATAAAAAATTTAGTAAAGATATACAATTGCGTTTTGTAGTGTGTAAAATAATGCCTTGCTTTTAATTGTTAATTTGTATCTACGTTTCATATTCTTGTATAATTAGTTATCATAAAATCACTAATGATTTTATTGACTGTTATTTCCTCTCATCAAAGTAAAGGAGATTTTCCAAGGCTCGTTAGTCTTACAAATTGTTTATTGGCAAAATATACAAGGCTTAGCTGTGCCACTTGCCGTTCAATTGTGTTAAATGCAGTGGCAGCCTTTTTGTCCAATAAAATTATTGTACGTAACGCTACTTGCCTTTGGACTGTTGGTTCTAGGCCTTTCTCAGGTTTGCTGGTCCACGCTCGTTACAAATGCTGCAGCCTATGGACTCCTTTGCGGTGTTCTCAAGCGTTCGTTATGTAACGTGTAGCATCGGATGAAGCTTCAATTTTATGATGCCGAAGACTGAAGTCTGAGAATCTCTTGGTTGTTGTAAGACTAAATGTGAGATTGATTTTGAGAGTTTGATCTTTGCGAGAATTTTGGAGTGCAGCGCGCTTTCTGTCTAGTTTTAATGTCTCTCTCCGCTTCTTGAGTAGAGATGGTCACTTTAGGTTTTTGGTAAGAATGGAAAGATTTTGCTTATTGTTTGAAACTAATTTTCTGTTGTCATTGGAGCTCTAGTTAAAAATGTCAACGCCCTTTTACAGGAGAAGGGCAAAGTACCAGGGGTAAAGTGGTGGCAGCCTTTGGGACGTCGGGCCGCGGGTGGCGGGGTTACCCCGACGTCATAACGTCTGGCTGGATTTTTCATGAATTCCAATTCTTGTCGGTTCGTTAAGAGCTTATCACGAAATATAGCAATTATGCTGCTACACCTAGAAAGACTTGTCCGTTATTTTTACCAGGCTCGTATTGCAAGACACGTGATGGTCATATTTACTATTCCGAAACTTTTCGAGGCACAGTCCGAGTAAATACGATCGTAAATGGTCATAAACAAGAAAGAAAATATATTCGATGTATTTTTAAAGTATATTCGTAGGCTCTTGGGACACCTCTGGCAGTCATATTCATATTGAATGTATGTAAAAGGAATTTACAAACAAAAAGGTAGTACCGAGAGTCGAGAAACTGGCGGATTCTCGAATAGTATTGATAATGACATTTTTCGAGATTCCAAGGGAATGTCGATAATCTTCTTGTAACATGTTCATTGTTTTAAAATTCGGTCGAAATGACTTTGCAACGTTCGATGTTATTTATATATTATTTCGATGCTACGCTCGCAAAGGCAATGTCGCAAAGGCAAACAAAACACTGATGTGTAAGCATCGTAACAAGCGCTTCGGACAAATATAGTAAAAATTATTCAATTAGTTAGTACATTTTCAACCGCCAAAATATAGTAAACATTATTTAATTAGTTAGTGCATTTTCTACTGCCAAAATTCCCCACCAAACAATAGCATCACACTGCGTTAAATAGGTTTGCAGACGCCGGGCTGGTTATTTAATTGACTTTAATATCATCAATAATCACACAAGATAATTCGGAATAATTTAAAACAACCAACAGAGCAGATTTAGTTTAAAAGTATATGGTGTTCAACGACCATATCTGGGCAAAATTCACAGCTGACGATACGGCTTTCTACAATGAAATATCAGTAAATTCAGCAGATGAATATACAGCATCAACCCACTGGACTTGGTTAACAGCGAATTACACAGCATTTTATATATTTAACTGCCAACACTAACTTTGTGATTAAAATAACTCAATCGATCCGATCTAAAACTACTCTGACTTTAACATCAGGACTAAAATCAAGGTTCAGGTATCACTACAATCACATTACAACTGAATGCTGAAATTATATACGTAAAAGAGTGCTCCTGGAAACATATAACTTAATATATATTGTAGTACTACATTTAACATTCACGGAGACTTCACACTCGGGTTAATTCATGAACAGCTATAAACAAAAAATCCTAAAAAGTCAAATATAAAGTATATTTTTTACAAAATTTATCAGTAAATATTGATTCATTTGTTATAATATAATTTTATGATATTAAAATGTTCTTAATATGGAAATAAAATTGTTACAAAAATTTTTGAATAAATATGTAAACAAATACATCACATACAAATACCTTAGAATTAGAGAAAATGACTCATATTGTTGAATTGAATTGAATTAATATTTCATTTTTAATAAAAATTTAATAATATTAAGAGTTATTAATTTAACGTTATAGGAATCGAATGATTACAATGTTGTGTATTTCAATTTAAAAATAATACATTATAGTATTAATACATTTAATATTTTTATGTAAATACTGCAAAATTCAAAGTTCAATTGTAAATCTCATAATATTAATTGGACATTTTTAAAATATAAATCGAATCCATATAAATATTTTTAATTTTGTCAAAAATAAAATCTTGTGACTAAAAGATTAGGCTTAAATTCAGTATAAAATAAGTGTACTAAAAATTTTCATTTTGTTTTGATAGTAAATCAACAATATTTTAAAAATAAAAATGATTAATTTATTTTAAAATATTGATATACATCATTACATTTCAATAAAATATTACAAAACATAAATAATTAGTTCCCACATAATGTAAAAACAACATTCATTGTTATTTTTAATGTTATTATTATTGCATAAAAAAACAATTAAAACCATTTAAAATTTAAACTTTATAAATTATATTTTATTGTTTAAATTAAAATATTTTCAGTATTTATAAATATAAATAATACTATATTATAACAATAGTTAATTGATTTATTTATATATTTGAAGTTATAATCTTAGTAAAGTAAAATAAGTTAATTCTATTTCAACATTATAAAAATATGTAACCTCATGATTTAATAATTCATAATATTGAATGAATAATAATTGGACTTGAAATAAACAGATTAAAACAAAAATCAGTTTGTAAATTTTCTTTGAATTATTAATATTCAAAAATAAAATCATAATTTATTTTTGGGAAGATTAAATTCCTATACAGAATGAAATAGAAGTGTCAATTGATATATGAATATATAATACATGGAGAGGGAGAGAGAAAGAGATTGAAAAGATGTGCAAAAGAGAAAGTTAAATAGAGAAAAATCAAATCATAAAGGTAGTTTACACGTCATCATATGTAACGTGGCGTTGTAGTCGAAAAGAAGAAAAAAGTAGGGAGAAAAAAAATTTTTCGGCAGCATTAAGATTAAAAATCAAGAAATAATTTTTTCAACAGTGAAATTGAATCGAAATTGTTGTCATATCCTAATATTTCGATTACTGCTTGTGGACTGTACTCATAGACGGAATCTGTAATCGTTAGGAATCACTAACGCCACCACCGTGATCACTGTCACTGCCGACACTTTCGATTGTTGACGGGCGCTGCCATCTTGCCGTAGCAGCAGTATTGAACAGTAGCAATTTTCTCATTCTGTGTAGCTGATACAAAACTGTAGCAAGTTATCTACACAGGTTGTGGGAAATTTAAGTGAACTTTACTCGTGTAACGTGATATCGATTAAATATAACTTGAGAAAGACGTACGGTACATTACAAGCATTCGACGTAAAGCATTTTTGAAAAAAGTTGAAAGATATATTGAACGAGATATTCTTTCACGATATTAGTCGTTATTTTCTCTTATTGGAATATTTAAAGTACGTATAATTGAAGTATTTACAAGTTAAAGTAAAAGTTTGAAAGAACAAATTAATACTAGTCGATACGTTGAACAGCCAAGATGACTGAAAGAGAGGACAACGTGTACAAGGCAAAGCTTGCCGAACAGGCGGAGCGTTATGACGGTAAGTTGATCTCGACATGTAACGGGAACGTAATTAAACTATATAAAACCGAATATAAAAAGATTTGTATTCTTTTTTCATTTTTTATCTATCGTTTATAGCTTTAAATATTTTTTATTCGACCAACCAAAATATATAATAGGCTCGATTAATTTGCCTTTCAATTGATTTTAATAGTTAATTTTATTGAAAGAACAATTTTCTATGAATATTTGTTATTAATTCCATATATTTGAAGTTAAGAAAAACAGATTTTTAAATTTAACAACTTTTATTTTAGTATTCATTTTTAATTTTAGTTATGGTTGTTCTTTTGTATAAAGAGCATATAGACAGAAAGTATTAGCCTCTGAAAGAAAAGGCAATATATACCTCCATCGATCGTTTACTCGACTATTAAACATCTTGTAGGCGCATGCTTAGATTTTTTATTTCTAGAAAAATCGACTCTTGTTGCTATATGATATTTCTGTAATGTACATGTGTAATCTATTTAAGCATCGTTTTCTTCTATACTATTTTTTATATTTTTCTTTGCTCTTCGAATAAAAATAATCGATAGTAGATCAATGTTGAGTAACATTTCTTAATCATTTATTTTTTTGATTATTTGTACAATCATATTAAAGTAAATCAAGAAATCAGCTTGGGATAAGATTAATTTACAATTTTATATTAAAACATGAAATATAGAGAAAGGTAACGAATAATAGTATAAAATCAGACGAAGGCAACAAAGACATAACTAGCTTATATTCAGGTGACGCACTAACCAATGATGGCGAATAGATAGGATACAAATTGCTCAGCATAAAAACGCAACGTTTTCGCAGACAATAATTCAACAGGAGTACACGGGCACACATACACACATATAATTCAATAATACTTTACACGGTTAACTTGAACTGCGGGCAGAACGATTTCTTTATATATATGTGGCTTGGCTTTCTTTTGTCGTCATTACTAGCCATCGTATATCACAAGTTTTTACTCGTACACATAACCTATATTTATAAAAATTCTCTGAACATTAAAAATGATTCATATTATGTCAGAGTATGTATATTTTTTCTTTTTTTAATTTTTAGCTGATTTATAATTTAAATTAATAATAACACAACAAATTAACATTTCTAATTTACAAAAGTATAGTTAATATATAAAAGCTGCTTATTTAATATGGAAAATCGGAATGATCATTTTTAAATTCAATATTTTAATAAATAGAATTTAATTTTATGTATTGTTAAACATAAAACTTCTTTATTAAAAATAATACAAATCAGAATTTTGTTATATACTGTAATAAAAATTTTTAAACCATTGTTTATTTTTTTGTTAATAAATAATCTGGAACTTTAATTATAATAATTCAGAATTAATTTCTGCTTTATACATTTTTTTTTTAAATAAAATCAATTATTGATAATGTTAATTATCATCCCAAATTTAACTGTTCAATTTTTCTTAAACGTTTTTGAAAATGTTTTCTTAAATGTTTTATCTTTTGAAAAAAATTAGTTAAACTATTAATCAAAGGCCATATACATAGATTAATTTGATAAAATTATGGATTGCTTATGTTGAACAATATAGTCTGTTAGTTTTTTGGAATACTTTATTTATAAAATATTTTTTTATGTTATGATTTATAATTTTGAATTATTTCTTCAAAAAATATATTTTATGTATGCAATGTGATAAATCGGTATTTTTAAGTTTTTTATAATAAAAGATTTACAGCTTGTATATTTTATAAACATACACTTTCCACTTACACATCAGTATATTGGAAATTAGCATTTACATTCCAATTTGATACAATTAATAATTGGTTTATTCATCATGTTTCAATAAAATTGGTTTAACATTTAATAAAAATTAAAAGTTTTATAAATTTTGATATACAATTGTGTATTACACGTAATTAATTTAAAAAAAGAATTAAATAAAATTGAAAAAATAAAAATGAAAAAATGAAACCTCAAAAATCATTTTCAAATTTAAATTAAATTCGCAGCTTTTCATTTCTTTGCCAATTATAAAAAGAATATTATGTATATCGGTTAATATTAAAATTAATTCTATATGAACTTATTGTAATCTATACATATAATATATATTTATTTTTTATTTAATTTTAAATTACAATTAATCCTTTAATTCTCTTATATTTATATTTATTTGGCAATTTAATAATAAAAGTGAAATTTAACAAACCTTTTTTTTTCCTATTACTAAATAAATAAATTCATAGTTATAAAAATAGGAATTAGAATTCTGTACCTTATCATTTACCTGTTTACTTATTCTTTTTGTATATTTTCTTAGTTAACCCTGATTTGATCTTTTCGAATTGCTTGTTGAAGTTCAAAATTATATTTATGGAATAGGAAGAAAGAAACAACAAGAATCTGCAATTATAACTGAAAAATTATATTAATTAACCTCTCTCTCTCTCTTGCTGTCTTCTCTATCTCATGGACTATGCAACAGGATATTTTTTGCATACAAATATTTAACTGTGCTCTTTAATGAATATCAAAAAGAAAAAAGGTCAATAATACTTTTTAATATTGATTTACCAGAAAGGAATTTATATTTCAATGATAAATATCAATAAAAAAATTTAATTAAATTGTTGTTTATAACATATATATCACAGTATTAGTTTGAAAATCAATTTCAAGTGTTTGTATAGTAATATTACATAATATAAAATGTAATAATTATTTTTCTACTGTAATTCAAAGTATGGATTAGCAATAGTGGTACTTTGTACATTTTTTTGAATTTAGAATTTTTAATGACATTGAAATTGTTGAAAATTTCAAATTCTTTTAAAATATCTTAAAATATAATATATATTTTAGGTATCAATACGATAGTAATTTAAAAATTTTATAATTAATATATCTATTATTGCATAATTTAAATAATATCAAGTAAAATGTTAATGTTTTAATTTAATATTTTTAATAGAAAATTATTACACTATTTTATATTTACAGAAATGGTAGAAGCTATGAAAAAGGTTGCTTCTCTAGATATAGAACTTACAGTAGAGGAAAGAAATCTTCTTTCTGTAGCATATAAAAATGTCATTGGAGCAAGAAGAGCATCATGGAGAATTATTTCTAGTATTGAACAGAAAGAAGAAACTAAAGGTGCAGAGGAGAAACTAGAAATGATACGTCAATACAGGTCTCAAGTAGAAAAAGAGTTAAAGGATATTTGTGCAGATATTTTGGGTGTGCTGGAAAAGCATCTAATTCCATGTTCATCAACTGGAGAATCTAAAGTTTTTTATTATAAAATGTAAATAGTTTCTTTTACATTATCGAAATAATTATAATATTTTAATTAATCGAAATAATTTATTGTTACTTATCTAAAATATTAAGAATATATTTTCAATTATAAATTTTAGGAAAGGAGATTACCATCGTTACTTAGCCGAATTTGCTATTGCAAATGATAGAAAAGAAGCAGCAGAAAGTTCCCTCTTGGCATATAAAGCTGCTAGTGATATTGCTATGACGGATTTGCCTCCAACTCACCCAATTCGTTTAGGATTAGCACTTAACTTTTCAGTGTTTTATTACGAAATCTTGAATAGCCCAGATAGAGCATGTCGTTTGGCAAAAGCAGCTTTTGACGATGCCATTGCAGAATTGGACACACTATCAGAAGAAAGTTACAAAGATTCGACTCTTATTATGCAGCTTCTCAGGGACAATCTCACCTTATGGACTTCAGATATGCAAGGGGATGGTTTGTATAATTTAAAATAATACTTTGAAATTCCTGTGAACCATCTCCAACTTTGGTTTCTTAAATGTCTATCCACATAAAATAAGGTTAAATTTGATTTCATAGAAAATGATACTGAGATACCTAGACTTGAAGGATTTTTAAATTAATAATTTATTCATAATAACCTTTTTCCTTTATCCTATAATTAAAGAAAATGGAAATCCTCAGGTGAGCTATAAAATTATTTCTATAATTATGTTACATAATTATATTCTTTTATATTATAAAAGAAAAATTTTTAAATTCATATGTTTATTTATTTTGTTCTGATGTAATTAAATGGATTGTATGTATATAGCTGATGCTGAGCAAAGAGAACAGCTGCAAGATGTTGAAGATCAGGATGTATCGTAACTCTAGTTGCAGTGAGTGTTATATAAGCATATAAATGAGACGAGAAAAACTCTTAATAATTCTTAAGCAAAAGAAAAATCAGTTCAGCAGAAAGCAGCTTGGGACAGAAAGGAAAGGTCTTTAGCAATTTGCGTGACCTTATATACGCACGCACGATTACTCTAAAAATCATCCAATCACATGTTGAGTTACGGAGCATGCAGAAATAAAAATATATAATAACAAAACAAATGTATATGACACGCATCCAGCAATATAGTGAGATTGCAAGCATTTATAAGCATGGCAATTTTTTCATATTGCCAAATTGTGCAGTGAAAAAAAAACTTTCGAGATCTCAAGTGTTATCCTTGCATAATAATGCCTGGATTCAAATTCCGTAGTAGCCACATCTTTTATTTATAAGGCATGGTCTCTGCACATAAACATTTTCTACATTTCTGGTTGGATTATAAAAATGGAGAGATCCTGTTAAGTGTATTGCACGAAATTTAATATGTCCATAGTATTAATATCATTTATTAATCTTCCTTTTCAGAAATTACTCAATGATGTGAATTGTAATAAATGATTAGGTTAATCAATCAAATTTTCAATTCTACACATTGCAAATTTATAACAATTATCCTCTCCCATTATGTGCATACAGTTTATTGCATATATTTTAACAATGATGTTTAATTGTGTACTAATTATATCGATTATACCGACTCATATTTGATTTACTTCATTTAATGCCAAAAAGTTGCTAAAATTTTAATGACCTCATATTTTATAATTAACCATTAGAATTGTAACAATTTTTATACTTATTTTTATAATTTTTTCTTGTCTTTGATAATTAATAATTGTAACTAAAAAATTTAATAAGAATATTTTAATTCAAAGATAATAGAATATTGTTACAAGTTTGCAACTCAATTTCCGAGAAACTGATATAGTATATTTATTCAAAAGTTAAAAAAAAATTGGAATTATAAAATCAGTTTCATTAATCATTTTACTATTGATTCTCGGCTTTAAAAACATCAAAATCTATTGCATTTTACATGCTGAAAATTTACAAATAAAAATAATTGAAGTTTGTTTATAACAATATTTATTTTGAACATTTAATGAATTACTTTTTCCTGTAAGTGTGCATTTACATATATTTCTCATTTTAATGTCAATAGGGACAAATAGAATAAATTGTTCTTTATATTCTGATTTGTCCATGTTTCATTTATTCTTTTTCTTCTAATAAAATTGAATATGTAATATTAATTATTTATAAAAGAAATTAATAATAAAATAAAATGAATAAATCAATGCCAAAATTCGTTATAATAAAAACTTTCACTTTAAAATAAGAATAAGAATTTCTTATATTAATATAAAGAATAAAGAAAGAATGAAAAAGGTGACAAACCAGAATTGTTTAATGTCACAAAAAAATAATTATATTCTTTCTAGTCATTTAATAAGGCAATATATTTTATATTCACAAATGTGGGAATACATATAACATTTATTGTTTAAGATATCATTTAATTTACATTATATTTTGCAAATTAAATAAATTTCAAATAACAGTAATTTTTAAAAAATTTGATAAGACAATACAAAATTACAATTGTACTATTAAATAAAATAAAAATATCTAAAATACATGTATTAAAACCCAGAAAAATTTATAATCAAACTTGAAATAAAAATTAATTTTTATTAGATGTATTGTAAAATTAATTTAGTACAGTTACAGTATAAAAAGTATTCGTATTTTCTGTTGATGCTGTTTATATAATGTAACCAATTAGATTTTATTTCAAAATACTATCTAAATTGATTTATATGTGATTTTAGAGTTTTATCTTAATTACTATTATAAGTGCGTATAATATTTTACAATGACGTAGTTTGTACTAATAATAACTATAAAGCATTTTATGGTTTTATTATTTAAAGTATTAAGATAAATATCTAATTAACATTAAATATGTATAATTTACAAATTTTTGATTTATTAATTTTGATTATAAATTATATTAACTATTTCATGAATTATGCTTTGTATAATACTAAAGTATGATGATGCACTATTAATTTAAATCTGACTTACCAGTTGAATTTATTTATCTTTAATTAAAGATGTAATTGACATTAACTATGTTTTTTTACAAACTTTATAGACAATTTATTTAGGAAACATTTTATTTTTAAAAAATGAAATAATTACTACTTGTTTGCAATTATATTGTAAAAGTTCAGATGTCTACATTGTTCATATTTTAAAGTGGAAGTATATGATTAATATATTGTAATTTAATCTACACAATTCATAATAGACATTAATTATATTAATAATTAATAAACTTATATTATTCATATTATGAAACCAGTCATTCTGATATGTAGAATACATATTAAAGATAAAACATGTTTTGATAAAAATCAAGATGTGGAGAATCGGTGATCATAAAATCGATAAATTTCGTGACGCTGAAAGTACATAAGTTACATTACGTAAAAACATTAAAAAATAGTAAAATTATTAATAACTATAAGATTGATAATTTTAATTATCTACAAAATTAAAGTAATTAAAGTAAATTTTTGCAACATAAAAATAATTTCCGTACAATTACACATGTAAAATTGAAGCAAAAACTGTTCGAAATGCATCACAAATTAATATTTAAAAAACTAAAATAAATAAAAATGCGTTCATAACCTTATGTAGATATCAATAACAAACTTTAGGAAATCGTTTAATAAATAAAATATTGGAAATAAAGAATTTTCATATTTTTGTTCCACATATATAATTTATTGAAGTTAATACAATTCACCAAATATAATTTTTATTTTAGTCACATGGAAATTGAAAATAAAGTGATCACAACTTTTATCATTATAATTGACTTTCTTTTAATTAAATTAATCTTCTCTATAGGTTTAAATTATTGTCAATAAATAAATTATATTTTATTATACCAGTCATGTTATTCAAAATATCTTCTTGAATTTATGTAATTACTTGAAAGATTCGTATAATTAAATATTTTGTATTAAGAATAGAAATTATCAAAATTTTGTATAGGTGTATAGGAAACCGTCTTTATTTAAATAATAAAAATTTGCATAAAATAAATAGTTTTAACACTTTTAACTAAATAATGAATATAATAAATAATCAATAATTAATTGTTACAAATATAATTTCTTAAGATATTTTATAAATATACTTATATATTTAAGTCGTTGAAGTTTTAATAATTTAAAATTTTTTTAATCTTAACAATCAAGATAACGTAGGTTTTAATATATGATAAACAAGTTTAAATGTTAATGGGTAGAGTATCTTGATCAATGTTATTCTTACTTGAAATAGAGTTCTTTTCTATTGTATGTTTTAATTGGTTTTGTCGTTTAGTCAAGAAACTTTTCCTAATTATACCTGAAGTAATACTCAAATTTGATTGTAATATATATTTATTTTAAGATAAATATTTGTTGGAAATTTCAATTTTATATTACGTAAAATATCTAAGGAAGTAATAGGTTCTTTTCCTCAAGTACAGTACTTTTTATATTATCTTTAAATAGATAATGTAAAAATATTTTATCATGATTACTTATATGAGGAGTCCAATGTTGAGGGGAGTGGAGATACATGAGGTAGATGATGGTGGGAGTGGTAGTCATGAAGGTATAACTAATTTTAAACATACGGAACATTTAAAAAATGAAACATTTATATATCGGACATTAACGAGATTTTAAGTTTAATAATTTTTTCTTGTACTATTTTAATTTCTCAATCAATTTATTATTGATTTCTTCCAATCGAAATTATAGTCTCCATTTTATTAATTTGAGTTATATAAGTTATTAAAATTATTTAGTGCTGACTCGAATCGAAATTCATAATAAACCTTACATTCTAGAGATTTCTATGTTCATTAATTTAGTAATTCATTTATATTATAAAATTAATATATTTTGTACTATATTCCATAATTCTATAATTTAGAAGCAACAAATTACTATAAATTTTTATATATTTTTAATAATAATAATAATTCTTTATTTATTTTATACTTTACATATGCGGGTATATGTTATTTTCATTAATAATTTTTTAAAATATTTTAAGTTAACAAAAAATATAAGATTCAAATATTATGCATGTTTGATTTAATTTCTGAGTTAATAATAACAGTTTTTCTGATAAAACCACAATATATATTTCTTATGACATTTTACTAAATCCGTTAATTGTAATATCATATGATGCAATTTATTATCAGTTAATAACTAGAATATATAAGAAAATAATTGCAAATAAATTTCTAATATATATACACTTAAAATTATTGTTTAGGATTTTAAATTTGTATTTAAAATTTTCCTCGGTGTGAGTGAGGAGAGGCAGATAGTGGAAAGAAGGGTTTAGAAGTAAATTCCAAGAAAAGAGTTTTCAAACTAAATTTGATGTAATGTCAATAGTTTATTTATTAAAGTTGTTTAACATAATAGATATTGATTTAGTAATAATGAAATGCAAAAGGAGCTGTGAATTGAGAATTGAGGTTTCGAATTAATAAGAATTATAGATAATTATTTAATGGAAAAATGTAATAGGTGTAGGTTATTATTAAGAATGTAGTTACAAAGAGTTGAGTTACCTCTGACAAAATAGCAATCAATTAAAGATTTGTATAAATTCAGTGGGAGTTACTGCAGTGAATAAGTTGTGCTTTTAATTAAGCGAAAATTATAAATAAGTATATATCTTCTATCTTTCTGCTTTTTAGTGAGTGAAATTGTTAATAAAATATATGTATTAATTATTAAACTGTCCACTGCTTGGTAGAGGAGTTTCTTTGTGATATATATGTTTTAGTGATTGCGCGCAAGTAAAATGAGTGGTATTGAAAATAAATATATCTAAACTCACATAGAATATATTATTATACTGTCCGTTGCTCAATGAGCGTCAATGCAATACGATTAATGTTCTCTTGTACTTATTTTAAGAGAATTATTGTATAAGCTGCAGCCTTGCCTCGATTAATATCATGTACTTATAAAACAACCATGTACAATAATGAGATTAATACTGTAAGATTTGGGTTTTCAGAAGTAACTGTCGTATCGTCCGTGATTTGCATTTATGTAGCCGGTCACTTCTTCGTTTTTTCTTAAGAAGGGGTAAAGTCGGTTAGAAATTTTCCAATGTTCTATTGATTTTGATTAGTGAGTTTAAATACGGAATGTTTAGATTATCAAGGTAAGAATTAAAAGGAAGGGGAGGTACAGTACATAGTTCACAAACTGTTACAATGACATTCAAGTGAATTATTATTTATAAGTTTTGTTGGTCATAAAACACACTGTTCGCGATTCCGGTGGATCGCGAGTCGTTACGTATTAATTTTTGTTTACTTTTAAATGTGACTCCTAGTAATAATATTCGGAGATTATTTCACGC
>JAPYYT010003017.1:0-14614 GCA_030522565.1 Ceratosolen corneri | reverse complement strand
CTGACATACGGCCTTCAATCCCGAACCTGAGCCCCTTCTACATTCCAATTCCATATTACCAACTGCCCTAGCTGAATTAAAGACTACTACAACGACTCATCGAACACGAATTTTCATAGATCAAGGGTCGGGTACACGCGGGTAAAAACTCGAACAATTTCGAATAATGAATTTCGAATTTAGAGCGTTTAATTTATATTTTCTTTTGTGCCCAACAATAGCGTATGAAAATGTTTATTGTATTATTGTATGTTTATAATCTTAAGTGACTTAGAAGAAAAGAATAGAAAAATATCGATAAATGTGCTTTGCGGTGCATTTAAAAGGTTGCTCAAAATGTTTCTTGACGCAAGGATGGTAATAGGAGGAGGAAGGCTGATGATAATTAAGATGCGTTTTCTCATCTTGTTTGCGCTCTTTTTTTTACTACTACACCCATTGTTGAAGGTAAAGAAAAAATAAGATATTAATAATTTAATATTACCTATTTGTCTTTAATTTTCATAGAACAATGAAGTTGATTAAGTTGAATGACGAAGTTTATTATTTAACAAATTTTTATGTAAAATTTTAATCGATTCACAATCATGTTAGAAATATAATAATAAAACTTTAATCTCTATTTCATATGTAATTTAATTATTTAATATTTAATATGTAATTTATTAATATGTAACGTTTTTCTTGGAAGTTGCATGTAAAATATGAAAGAACTTACAAAAGCTGATAAAGAAAAATACATATTCAAGAGATAATTCTTTTGCTATATATTAAGTATATTGCTGGGAATTAATTATTGTTCTCCGTACGTTTGGTCTGGTATCTCTCGAATATGAATTACCAAACATCGTGGTAACTTAACATGATTTCATTTATTTGTAAAATAATTAATCTAGTATTATTATATAGAGAAACACAAGCATTAATTAAAATGTATATGAAATCATTTGAAGTTTGTTGAAAACAAAATAATAAAACGTTTATTTAAAAAAAATAGGTTAAATTCATAGGACAAAAAAAATTTTATTATAATTGAAAATTATATACTTTTATATATAAAAATATACAACAATAAATTAAAATATAATAATAAATTATAATATATATAAAAATTGTTTACCATATTAAAATTTTTATATAATTTGTAGCAATATTTACTTTGAGCGAGTTCAGCAGGTTATCTAGATTTCTGTTTCTACAGAATCTATTATTGCTGCTGATCTGTATAAATATCTGAACTAAGATTGTGTACTTATGCTTGTTATGAAATTAATATTGTATTTTTTAAAGCATCTTTAAAGTCATCATCAAATCATCATTTAAAGTATATAAGCAAAGTGCTTATATACTTGTATTGTGCACTAATGCTAAATATTTATTACATATACTTATACTGTAAGTAAAATAATATATAGCAAGAATCATATTGTATAAAATCTGTTAAGCTGATTATGGATATGCTTAACCAAATTATTGACGCATCCACTGAATAGGTCGCTTGCATAGATTTCTTAATCAATTCGTATTTGAAAATGAAGTTACCAGACAGTTTATTCAAGTTCCGTTTAAAAGAAGATTATCATTTTCTTAAAATCTATTATTTTCTTTCGTACTTGATTATTCAGAAGCAGATATCTTAAATGCCTTTATTTAAATATAATCATGCAGAGTTGTACGCATTTATTATAAATAAGATAGTATAACGATCTATCTATTAATTAAAACATATCGAGGGTATTTTTTTGCGATTCTTGAATAAAATGTTCTTTTATAATTTTTTTAGAACGTTTATACTAATTAACTATATGATATTTTTCATATTATTAATGTATGTCGGTCTCTGGAAAGAGTTTTAGGGTAATTTAAAACTGTACTCCGTTACTTCAACTAACTACCTTTTACTACCTTTTAGCTTAATGAATTAAAGATGTTTATGATATCTAAGGCAATAAACCAGCAATTCCACCAATTTTTTTTAGTTATTTACAAGATTTTGATCGTTAACATTTCTTGTTTAATGTTTAATGTATTACCTTTTCAAAAAATCTAACAATTCTGAATAATGCCTGATGATAGTCGTAGTAATTTTTCTAATTAACTATTAATTGAAACAAATAAATCTTCAAACTATAATAAAGATTGAATCTAATATAATGCAATATTGTGCATGATAAGAAAATCATCTCTTTTAATTAAATTTATGTGTTTTCTCTTTATCATTTTAACAATTCACGTTCTAGAACTGAAGCTGACTTCAATCAAATTTATAATAATAATACAATAATAAATAATAACAATTAATTAGAATGATTTTAATAATATATCTTGTATATAATATTATATATACATATGTATTACAGAAAATGATAAATATATTTGAGATAGTATAAATAAATAAAAATTTATGTTTCTCTTGTACTCATATTTTATTACTTATTGCACCAAATATTAACAATAGAACATGAAACTGGTATTAAACTTTTAATTATACTGCACTAAAAAAAAATTACAGCATTAATAATGATAATTATATATTTTAATTAAACAGTTGTTTCACTAGCTTACTGTATGTCCTAAAATATGCAGAAATACTGCGTGTTCATGTAGTGACAAATATGAAAATACAGAAGTGTTTTGTTTCAGATTCATTATTTGTCTTTTTAAAAATAATCGCTTATTGATGTTATGTTTTATACACTAATTTCGCTTTATAGGTTACAAATTACAGATAAAACTTGTATCTCTATATCGTGATCTCGTTAGTTTGTGATAAATACAAATTATTGGTTTTATAGAAGTTGAGTCACTTGGTTGATTGGTTTTCACGTTATACTACAGCTGAATAAATTGTATATATAGCTAATCCCATGTTATTAAAAATATGTTATTTAATTATTGATTATATTACTTGAATGAATTATATTATATTATTATATTACTTGAAATAATTACTATATTGAATGTTATTTTTATGTTAATATTAATTATTGATATTAATTTTTTTATTATGTACAATTTTATGTTTTATTTTTTATATCTTATAATAATGTTGATATATTTGTCACTGTTTGTGTGTTCAGTTTCACTTATAAATGAAAAAGAATAGTGGGCAATAAAAATTATAATAATTTAAATATATAAATGAATATAATTTTAAATTAAGATGTACAGAAAAATGTGTTGATTAACTTATATGGTTATATTTCTTATTACAAGGCATATTCATTGGCTTAGCCAATGATTGAAGACGACATTTAACTATTGGCTTTCATGAAAGATATAAATATAAATAAATTTATTTTCACTATTTCTATCATTCCTGTATATACTTATCGAAAAATATAGTGATATCCCGAATACTTCGATGATTGCACTCATGTAGAATGTTTTCCCAAGCTCGTAGTGGTCGTAATGTAGAACCTTGATGGAAAGTCAAAAGCAGTACCAAATTTATGCATGGAAGCATCGCTATATTGGACACGGAAGGATCGACAACAATAAATGCGTGATTGTACGAGTAAACTATATATAAGCGGATTGATGAAATGAAAACCTGCTATGAGAAAACAGATGGCTATTACAGAAAAATAAATAAAATAGCCCATTATTTGAACAACTGAAGGAACGAAATTTCGTACTGTAGGTTCATTTCTTTTAAAAAACGAGAGTGAAGTATGAATGGAGATTTTTTATTAAACATTTGATTTCGAAGCATAAAATAAAGTATTTTAACACACGTAAGATGTTTTTGAGGCTTAGTATATTTTATCATGCGTATTGTGTATATATATTAATAATACATATATTTATTTATTTATTTATATAATAAAACAACTAAATTTATTGAAAATGTATTCATGCTTACATATAATGAGTTAATTATTTTTTTTATATCGTATTATTTTACGAAAAAAATTTTATTTTTTGTTTATAAAATAATAGAGGAGCTGTTTTAATTTAATCAATTATTATTGATTGATTTAATGTATCTTTAACTTTCTTAATTTGATAGTTAACGTGGTTTTTATTCTGTTTTCTAAGTGTTTTCTAATTATCCCGACTTAAGATATGAGGGGGTGGGGGAAGCAGATAGTGAGAAGGGAGTGATAAATGCAGGTATTGAAAGAAAATATCTGAACGTTGTAAATTGCCGTAATATTGTTTATTGTAAATAATATGAAGAATGTAAAGTTGAGATTTAGTTAAATTCAGATTGAATAGAAAGTTTAATTTATGATTTGATAGCAGCTGTAAATTAAAGTATTGAAATTAACTATGAATTATATTTTGAGATTGTTGAAGGAAAGATAATACTTTATGTTTAATATGATCTGTGAAATATTTTCTGATGGTTGGAAAAGTTGTTGCAGTGATTAGTTGTAAGTTGAGCGCCACGAAATATTATTCATACTTATTATATGAATACTATAAATAGTGACTGCAGTCAATGTATGTCGTGCTTATAGTATGTGAACGCCTAATTAGTGGGCAAAGTATCTAAGAATAAATACAATTCATACTTACTATATGAATATTAGAATATTTATTACAGCGTACAACACCTTTGTAGTAGACGAATCACCGAATTGAATAAATATTATCTGTTGCTTAAGAATAAGTAAAATATGTTTGGAGGTAAATATAGTAACTGCTGGAAATAACTAAAACTGCATATTCTATGGAGTTTAATTTATGTTAGTTGCTCCTTTTCTTTGCGAGGGATGATTTTTCGATTGTCTCGTCGAAAGGGGCAAGTATCATTCACTGGATCTTAATTTTTTATTGCACTGTGATTGATAAATTACGTATTAGAACAAATATGAATTTGAAATTTCTGTTCCATAAGAACGGTTAGAATAAACAAAAGGGGATTAACGTACTTTGATTCCTAGAGTTTTTAAAATAATATTAAAGTGCATTTGTTTTACTGTAAGAAATTCAACAAAGAGAATCATATTGAAAACACTAAATCTAGATGCAATTTGAAACAAGCATCAATATTTACACACCTTGACAATCATAATATACAAAAATTATAAAGAATTTTCAAACAATAAAAATTATTACGAGAGTTTCCTATGACGAAAGGAATCTCGAACAGCAAGATTCATTTTATTGAAGAACGAATATGTATTTGTTATTCACATGATGTGATACTGCATAAACTATGCTATAAAGTGATAATTTTATATCCTCATTATTTTTAACCTCTTTCGTTAACTAAGGTTAAATATGATGTGATTTCGATAATGAGCTACCATAGGCTTCGATTATAGTTTTCGATATTATTCTTGACATATCGTTCTAAATAATGTTTCTATAATATTTATTTATTTGCACTGTCAAAAATAAATTTTATTATTAATTGTACATCGTCTTTTAAAAGCGACTTATAAATTTTTCATTTTCGTAATATGACCAAGAGCAGCAATTAATGAAATAATATAAGTATTACAGCTTAGATAAAACATTTTTAAGTTGCTTTTATACACTATTTAAACTTCTCATACCTCATACACATAGTTATTGCACAATAACAAATTTGTAAAAAACAAATTTTACAATAACAGATAATATTTTAATATTAATATACAATATTTTAATATTATGATAATAATTTACAATAATATTATCTATAATTTACATCAAATGTTTCTATATTAAATTCTAGTATACTTCAGTTCTTTGAAGATTCCAATATTTAAATAAAATATAATCACAGTAATATTTTTTCAGATAATAGATATACGGTATCTTTAATTTATATGAATAAATAATTATTTTCGCATAACTCAATATAAATTTTTACTATTTATAATAAACTTCATACATTTCATAATGGTTGTATAAATAAATATGTAATTAAAATTTAATTTAAACTTAATTTTCTCAAATTTTTTATTTTAGTTAAATTTTTTCTGGTTCAACTTCGTTTAATATAAAATAATTTAATAAATTTCAGGATTATGTTTCATGTAATTTTTTTCATATCAATAATATTAATTTTAGTTGTCAAAAATCTCTGAATACAATAAATGTATTGCCCGAATTAATCCTAAATCTAAAACAATTTTATGATAATACTTATTATAATATAATTGATTTTCAAATTTGCTAAGATTATTTATTTTTTTTATTATTATATATTTCTATATTTATACTTATTTTATCTATTATATCTAATGTATTATAATTAATAATTTGTTAGGTGTTTATAATTAAATTGTTTAAGTTTGTATTGATAAATTGTGTTGTTTGTACTTCTCTTAACATTTTTAGTTTAGTATGATATAGTATGACAGTATGATATATTTAGTGTTATTGAATCCATGCACTTATTTATTACTAAAAGTAATTTATAGTATTATGTTGTATAATAAATTAACGTAAATATCTCTTTTATTATATTATTTAAAAAAATTTATTATGCAAAAATATAAATAACATTTAATATATTTTACACTTTACGATAACTTTTATCATTTTATGTTCAATTGTTTGAAAAAATCAATGATAAAAATCTTAAGATAGTTGGAAAAAGTAGTTTTAATATTGATGAAGTTTTATATAGATAGTTTCAATAAATAAAATATCAATACATTGTACAGATCATAGGTCAATTAGAGGTTATGAAATTATCCTTAATGAGAATATGTAATAAATATTTAGAAGCCGATTTTCTAAGTCGATCAGGAGACGTTTTAACTATAAAGGTTAATTTACATACGAAGATGAAAGTTCTGCCTGTAGTTTCAATAAGCTACTTGGCAAGTCTCGGAGAGTTAGTAGATAGTTTCAGGAGATAAAAGATTCTATTGATAGCGATGGAAAGGTCGGCCAGAAACAAGGAGAAACAATGAAATGAGTGTAATCGCAAACCGCTGCTAACATATGCATATGTATATATATATATATATATATATATATATATATATATATATATATATATGTAGATTACATTGAATATGCTATTCATATTTCAATCTTTATTAATTTAGTCATAATATGCTCAGTAGTTCATTATTTTCATTTTTATATAATATCTTTTATCCTTTTTCCATGCTTATTTTACGAAGATGCCTTGATTTTCACTTAATTATGAGAGATTTGTCTCTCAATTTAATAACGATAAATAATATACTTAATATACTTAATATAATATAATATAATAATAACTTAATGTAAATTCGTAAAATTAAATTTAGGCTTTCGAGATAATTGTTTATTTGTTTGAATATTACTACTTCTTCAGTGATAATTAGTTGGAGAAAAGTTCAGCATAAATTTGTATATTTTCAGTAGAAAATAATAGAAAATTTATTATTAAAAAGGGTAATTGCCATTCTATCCGACTTGTGGATACATTTCTAATAAGATTCTTAAAAATACAGCACTGATAGTTAATTGCCTTAAGTAAGTCGTACGCGTATATTATAGAGACTTAAAGTAAATCGCTAACAATCCCATTCCTGTTCCCTCTTTCACTCTATGCCTCCATTTCAGGTTGATGTAATTTCGTGACAATGTAACTGACGTGCAACGCGCTCACATTACTCGGTTGCGTATTAACAGATAAATGTATACTATCCTGTATACGTATAAGCAAATAATATATCACTTTAGTCGATTTACGTATGACGGCTGCAGCTAACCATACCAAACCATAAACATTTGCCTCTCATGCTCCCTTTCACGGAGTAGAACTGACCGCCCACTATTATTCAAGCGAATATATGTTCCTCCACGTGGAAACCCGTTTTGTACATTTTGAACGGTCGTCTTCATTTTCTATGTATGTAAATATATTATTTTAACTGCTGTGCACTTTGTAGCATGTTCGTATACATAGTTTCTTGGTGAGGTGTTTGAACTTTTGTAATGTTCAGAAGACCGAGGTAACTAGATATTTCACTGAATATGAATTGAATATGAATGCACCTTACTATAAGACGTGAAAAAATATTTTACTTTATAGAATCATTAATAATTATTTGGCTATAAAGATGTAAAGTTATTCCGTATAATATAAAGAATATAAAGATTTTCCGTCCATTAAAATTCAGCTATATAGTTTCAAGTTATCAGATTTAGGTAACTGTGTTCTTGGCAAAATAATAATTACATTAACATAAATACATTGAAATAATGATGTCTCTATTGAATATATGTTGAAATATGATATTGTCTTTATTTTTATTTGTGTCAATTGCGCACTAACACAATATTCAGGCGTAAATTGAAAACCGCGAGGTTTAGAAGAACGGTTAATTATTTAAAATTGAGTTATTGATTCTAGTTGATGTTGGTGTCAGTATATTCCAATACTGTATTTAAATATTAATTGTAGTTGATGTTCAGGTCAGTATGTTCCATACTGTAGTTATATATCACTAATTCGTTGGAGCCCTGCCGAACGCGTAATGTGAGCCAGCTAATGTACGGCGTTTAATGGTTAAATGGAATACCACCTTGGATCTCATTAAGGTGTGATAAATATGATAAATACCGGTAGTTGGCAGCTTCTACTGCCTGTTATTTCCTACCTTGCCGTCTATGGGCGTTTTGTCGGACGGTAGAACTTGGAGCCTTGTCGTGCACTATGGTGACATCCGGTTTGCCGTCACAGCGTAGATAGATAGACATAGAGGACAAGGGCCAGCAAGGAAGTAAATTTGAATTGCACCGGTTGATCATCAGTGTCGGGTCGAAGCTTATTTGTAAATTTTGCCGAGTCGCTCTTGTTTTGAGAATCTTCTTTTAAGACCACTATATTCATCTTTAAGATTCTCCTTGAAAATCTGAAAGAATTCAAACCCGAGTTGTTTAGTTTTGATTTCTTTACGCTGCTTCTTGAGTAGGGGGGGTCATCTTAGATTTCTTTGAGAATGGGAAGTTTTGGTGATTGTATGAAAACCAATTTTCTTTTGTCATTGGAGCTCTAACCAAATAATGTCAGAGCCCTTTTGAGGGGGAATGTCCCGGCGGTGATGTGGGAGCAACGCTTCGGAACGGTACCAATGTTATGAAACATCGCTGGGTTTTTCATGAATTCCAATTTGTTTCAGTTCGTTAAGCAATTATTACGAAGTTTGACAACTCGTATTGCAAGACACGTGATGGTCATATTGACCATTGCCGAAGTTTCGAGGCGCAGTCCAAGTAAACGCGATTGGATATGGTCATAAAAGAGAGAGAATTAATACTCGATGTATTTTCTGATCATGTTCGTAGGCTTTTTGAACACACTTGGCGATCATAAACATTTTGAATATGATGAAAAGAATTTACAAATAAAGAGGAAGTACCGACGGTCGAGAATCCAGTGGAATCGTGAACAATATTCATGCTTAAAATATTTATGTATATAAATAAATAATTAAAAAAATTTCATATAAATCTAAATAGTTATAATAGATAATCGACGATTAATATGAAAAGGATAAATTTGTAACTTATAAACTTACTAGAATTACTTATAACATACTGGATTACACTATTTAGTAATTATATGATACTAAATGCATTATTAATGCGAACAATTAAATTTAAATAAAATATGTAAATTTTCTATTTAATACTCTTACTATTTATAATATGAATTATAGTTTTGGTTATTTATACTGGGTATAAATTTATCGCAAATTGTTTTTATTCAAACAAATAATATTTCTATTTGCATTATTAATACTTTAATATATGTAAATTATATTTATAATACCGTATATATATATATTTATGTAAAGTACTTATTCTATCAAAATAATAATAGAAGCATTATTTAGGTAATGCTATGAACGTTTTTTAGTACTTATAATTATTAAATAACCCATTTATATTCAACTATAAAGAGATTATGACAATCATCTGTTCAATTAAGACTATATTATTATTATTTAATATCATTCAAAAATGATAACGAATCCGTCCTATTATATTTAATCTTGATTTTTCCTCATTTTCTCTCATATATATAGAAAATCTTTGTATCATTATTTGATTGATGCAAAATCTTTATATTTTACTAAAAATCTATTTTAAAAGATTTAAATAATAAAATTACGGCATAATGTATCGAATATTAGTAATATAAGAAACTAAACTTTTTAGTTGGAAATATCTCATTTAATGATTTTGAATATAACATTTAAAATATTATATTTTTTTTATAGTATATTTTATCGATCTAATTTTATAATTTAATAATATTTATCTAATATATATTTATCTAATTTAATTTATATAATATATTTTATGATCAATTAATTAATTAGTAGTCTTTTCTTTTACATAATTTTAACTATTAATATTCAAAAAATTTTTGAGTTATTACATAAGAATACAAAATTTAAATCATTAAATGCAAAATATTTTATTTTTTACAGATAATGCATTTAAAAAAAAATTAATGTTTTTATTTAAAAGTAATGCTTTAACAAAAACTGTTGGTTTCTAAATGAGCTTAAAATTATTAATTTTTAAAAATATTTTGCATAAATAAAAATATATTTTCATCTATTTTACTTAAAATATTGTCATTTGAAGGAAAAAAATTAAATTGACGTATTTCTTCAAAGCAATTGTATTTTACTTTTATTGTGCGTTATATTTATACAACACTACAACTAATTGAATTGCTTCATTATTCTAATGCTAACATTGTATTCAGTAAATTAAAAAGCAACATAATACTTTGGGAATGCTTTTGTATTTTGTGTTCATTTAGATCATTGCCAGTTGCTTTTCAGTTTCCAATCTTTAATATTTTCATCATTACCAATATATTTACCAATATAATACTGATTGGGGAGCGAGCCCGAGTGTGAATTTCTCCCAGTGGTGGTGTGAGAGAGAAGCAGATAGTGGAAGGGTTGAGATAGCAGGGTTAAAAAATCATAGGCTCTAAAGGCATCTGAATTGCCGATTAAAAATTGTCTTTATTTGACTAGTATTTTATTATGATGAAACGGTGCAGTTATTAATATTATTAAGATTACTATAGTTCAGACGACACCGTAAACAGCCGCACCTTCACGAGACGCGCAGCGCAATTGTTTATGCACTTTGTGGATAGCCGCACTTGCACGTTACGCGAGGTGTGATTGTCTACGATTTCTTAAAAGTAGAATATAATTGTAGAATATAATATATAGAATAAAAAATTGTCTCGCACTTGATCACGCAATGTTTTAATGTATGTGTTTTTGGCGTGATTTTAAATGTATTTGTAATGTCCGAAACAGATTGGCGGCGATGGTCTAGCTATAATGATGAACGAAGCTTAGACGATGCGCCGCGTGGTCTTATGTGGGGTTTTGGCCACCAGGCTCCGTAACACATGTATATTGCGCGTCGATGAGCCGTCGCGTAATAATAAAGTTTATGTTGAGAATTTTCCGCGCGTCGCGACGCAGGGCTCAGTCGTACCTGTAATACGTGAGGACATGGCCGTGGTGCTATTTGCCTCTTTTGCGCTGATCATTTTGGCTCTCCACCTGGGAGCTCTATCCAGGATGGGAAGGATGCAACCGCGGGCGAAGTAGCTAGCTCACCATCTGGATGAAGCTTTTTGTGATATGAATCCAGACGCTGGGCTATGGAATTGCTCGATGATAAGACCACGCTGCACTGGGGACCAGAGATAGACAGGAAGACGGAGAGCAATTGCAAAAGCAAGGAATGTCGCATCCTTTTAGGCCAGGGGTAAAGGGGTGAAGACCGATACGATGGAGGGAGGGGCCTTGTTGTCAGGCGCTTTACCCTTCAAAAGCTCACAACGCTTTTCCTGGAAACACTGGGATTATAAACAAAGTATGGCAATCACGAAATATGAGACGTTCCAACAAAAAGACTTAAAAATAATATTCGTAAGATGTTAACTGAATATTCTAGCAAAAGTCACATTCAAAGGTAAACAGGTATTTAGTGACGACTTGAGATTTTGTCGGAATCGCGAACAAATACAATATGCCTTATATTTTATCTCTTACAGCTTAATCTGATATTTATTATTTAAATCAATTATAATATAATTATATAAAATAATTACAAAATAAAATAAATTTAAAATAAAATAGATAGTATTTTTATTATATTAAAACTTCAAATATTAAATAATAATTATCTAAATTCTATCTACAAACATTTCTCTTTAAAGTTTAAAATAAAAAAATGCAATAAAGAAGAATTTTAGAATATTTAAATATTTGAGGAATAAAAATAAAAATTTTTAATTTTATTTATGCAATGTAATACTTAAAAATGTGTCAATTAAAATTCTATTTTTTTTTATAAATAAATTAAAATTAGTTATTCTTAAATAAGTAAACGAACTATTTTAAATGAATACTTGCACACAATTTATATAAATATCGATATGGATAAAATTTATTTCTTATGTAAAAATTAAGTTAATTTATTTTTGTGGATTCCCACTATTTTATAGAAAAATATAGTGCAAGATAGATATTGATTTTCATTTTTCTTCTCTTGTGGTGTCCTGACAATAATGATGTTTTTTTCACGATTTTGTATCAAAATGCATTTGAGAATTACCATCTTCTTATTTATTTTGATAATTATAAATGAATTTTAATTTAAATTTTATGAATACATGTATTAAATGCAGTGTATAAAAGGTTACATATTATTTTTATTAAATATTAATATTCTATCCCCATTAAATTCTTTAAACTATTTTGTTAGTATTTATGATTAATATTTCATATTATTTATAAATTACATTTTCAGTTTACACTTTGTCTAAATTAATATTATTGTATATAATTTTATTTATTAATTTTACTATTTAGCCTTAGATATTATGTAAATCGTCTATACGTAATGTAAAAATATAAAACAACATAATTTATATATAAAATTAATAAAATATTACACAAAATATATAAAAAAATAGTTGCAGTATTGACGTAGTAATTTTGTTATTAACTACAAAATAGATGAATTTTTCTTTTTAATAATTTTTTTATATGAGGATATAATATTTTATAAAAAAGGTATACGATTAACTAATAAATAAATATATATATATATGGATAATACATCTATAATATAAATAAAGTATGTAAATAGGCAAGGAAAAGAATAATAGTAGTAAGGAATAAAATAATCAAGTTATGCATTTATGTAAGATTATGTATTGTTGAAAAATAAGTGGTAATCAGATTATTATTTTATTACTATTATTATTATTTATACCCTAATTACATAAATGTACTTCTGATGTAGCATCCATTTATAAAAAATTCATAAAAATTAAAAATTATTAAATGTAGCATTAGCAATCACGTGAAAATATTACAGACAGAAAGCTGAAAAGAGAATCTAATTTTACTTAAGTTGTCTATTTTTAGCTTTCATATATCTATGTTCTTAATAATTTGATTTACAATATAGAATAACGGATATTGCTTTACAAACAATTTCTAATATTCAATCAAGAGTATCCCTGACAAGATTAACAATTCTTTTGATTATAATTATATGGTATTAAGTTTACCTAATACTATATTATTGTTTAAAAAAAAGCAAAATGAATTATATAGCTCATTAAAAATTAAAAATGTATTTAATAGAATATCGAACAAATGTAACAAATAAATGGTATTTAAATATAAATTTTTTTGAAATAAAATTTATTTTAAAACAATAAAACTTATTACTCATAATTTTAGTTTATATTTTTAATTTCTATTCAGTCTTGTTCATTCTATGAATTTATATGTAGAGCTACAAGAGTTTTTTTAATTAATATTTATAAATTTTTCATTTAATATAAAATATGAATAAATATAAATGAAACTATTAGTATAATAATAATACAGTCTTAACGACACTAAATACGCTTGCGATAAAAACACGTAACACATACATACATGTGGACGTGTGCGCATGCACACGCACACGCACACAAATTAATTGAATTTGCGATTAATTTGTTAGAAAATGTTGAATGTCCATTAATTTTTCAGATTTACATAATGACATATGAATTATTAAAATACTCATACATACATTATATTATTGAAGTATTTATAATATAATAGTTAATAAACTTTTTATGTTAGAAGACAATGGAAAATTAACAAACATAAATTACCTTATTTCAAGAAAATGTTCATTTGCGTTTGAAAATTTATTTAAGATAAAGTAAAGCCCTTTGGCGTGTAATCAGAAAGAAAGTCACATTTTAGTGTTTTCGAGCAAATATTAAAGTGGAAGTCCTAAAATGTTACATGATTATAATTATAACTTAAAGTTATCATGCAAGTATAATTAATATTAAACAAACGAATAGTTTCCAAGTTTAGTATAAGTAAATGTTTTTATAAGAAATGATACGCCATATTATTTATGTTATCATAAGTTTCTTCAAAAGAATTTGTTCTTATATTATAAAAAAATCAATCAGATTAAATTTAGTTTGTTACTGGGTTTTCACAATGAATAAATATTAAGTAACAAAACGTGCCTTGTGTTCGGGCAACTTTCCCGATGCTGAGCTCTCCCCAAGATGAAGGGGGGAGAGGCCTATAGTGGTAAAAGAGAGATGGCAGGGTAGAAAGAAAACACAGACGCGGGGAGTCGAATTTAATGC
>JAPYYT010003016.1:0-10000 GCA_030522565.1 Ceratosolen corneri | reverse complement strand
TGTTCGTAGCATTTTTAGTGTGTTGGACAACATACAACGAAAAAGCTTGGCATTCATTTACTCAGTCTTGATTCAGTCTTACTTTATATAGAAATGCAAATTAGTATCGTTATTTAAAATATTAATAATTGAAGGAATAAGGAGAATAAGCGAACCTAAAAGACTTTGGAAAGATTTCATCTTTCAAAGACAAGTGATAAGCCCGGTCTTTCACTTAAACCCAAGAATACGGTAAAATTTTGTCCAAATTTAATCTAAACGAGATACTTGTTAAAATAATTCTATCTAAAAATAAAAAGAAAATCCATTTACCATTTATTTGAACCGAAGGGAGAAGAAGAACTGTACAAATTATTAAAACACGGATATTTGGTTACAAAATAACAACTAATAGATTATTAGCAAACGAACAATTAGTATTAGCTTCAATTGTAATTATACTCTATAAACCAAAAAAACTAATGATTTGAAATCAATAATAATAATAATCCTCACGGTCTTAAGTATTATGCTTACTTAAAACAATCTGTTGAAAAAAAAAAAAAAAAAAAAAAATGATGAACTAACAGCAAAGTCTTGAATTAAATCTCAGTCAAGGAGGTATTGACGATTGTCCACAATCAGATGAGAGAAAGACAGTAACGCGACAATGAAGAACATTTATTACACAACTCTTTTGGCGCGTCAATTAATATAAGAAGCTACGACGAATAGTAGCGGTGCGATGATCTTTCGGTGATGAAATGAATAAAAAAGAGAGAGAAAATAATAATAATAATATATATATCAAATGGAGAGAGCTGTCGGTTTTTTTATCATTTCCACAACACACTACTTCGATACGAACTGTTGCTGCTCCTCCCATTCCCATAAAACTATTTATACTCGGCCTCCCACGCCCATTCAAATATTCACGTTCTCCTTCAAAATAAAAGTTCAACTGCATCCTTTGGACTCATCGATCGAATTAACCGCCATCCTTAAAACCCTTTTTCAACCACGTTTTAGACCCCTAGCGTTCCGGGGGATTAAAAGACAAATATTTTATCACTACGCCTACAAAGTTAAAGATACATTATTAGATTAAGGATCTACGATTAAGACTTTATTGGTACAATGTCATTCCCATAAGCGATCATTGCAACGATCAATACGACATGCATACAACACTTTCTTTTTAAAAAACAAGATGATATGCCCCGCCCCCCCCCAACCTACTGGCCGGCAATTGGCTGCCCAGTAGTCGATTAAAAGGAGAAAGGAAGAACAAAAGAGCAATTGTAAGTGAGCCGGTGTATTACGTCCTCGTATTAGCACATTGAAATGAATTGTCGTCGACGATGTAATAAAATTCGCGTCGGTGTTTGCTCACCGATAATAGATAAAAATCAAAAAGAATCTTTAAAATTGCAATCGACATACATTCAAAAGAAACAAAAACTGTTCCTCCTGAGAGACTCTCTCGCTCTCTCTCTCGCTCTTTCTTACACAACACAACCAATGCAATAAATAAAAATAATCAAATTTATTTTCCGCTAAATCTATCCAATGAAATAATGAGAGAGAAAAAAAACAGAAAAAATGCATATTCCCCTCGCATTTCACTTTCTCGCGCGCGCGCCAACCTCCAGACGAACTAATACTGCATTATAACCGTACCTCGACTACAATATATCGTCGAGTACCAAAATATTCGCCCCCCCCCTTCTTCCTCATCTTTATCGCTTGATCCTAGACGACGGGATCTCACTCCCCATTTATCATCGTTTTTTCTTCGCTTTTACTTCTCTTTCTACCCCTCTTCCCATTTGCCCTCCTCCCCCTACTCCACCTCTTTACTGTCTCTTACATCTTATCGAGCCTCGCGCAACAACACTTTGGCCCATTTTCATCAATATACAATCATACATTTCCTTTGCTATTGCTAATTCTCTTTACGTTGCTGCCGCCGTTGTTCCTGCTGCGGCGTCTGTCTCTCGCTACGCCTCCGACGAGCCCTCGACGACAGAATAAAGAGAAGCTACTACTCGCCCATCATTCCTCCCGACAATTCCTGAAACTGCGCACGCACGCACCCACACGCACACAGCAAATTGTCCCTCGTCTAGGATTCAACTGGCCCGGACGATCAATCATACGGCAGCCAAAGGACACCCTCGGCCTAAATCAGCATCACCCGGTTATTGCCAAAGTCGACAACGGCTATCCTGCCGTTCGGCGTCAAGGCTATGCCCGAGGGTCTGTCCATCTCGTCGAGGCCCTTGCCGTGGGAGCCGAATTTCCACTTGAGCGTCCCGGCCGAGTCGAAGATCTGGATGCGATGGTTCCGCGAGTCGGCGACGATGATGTTGCCCTCGTCGTCGATGACCAGGCCCTGGGGTCTAAGGAATTGCTTGGGGCCGCCGGTGCCCTCGCAGCCGAGGATACGGGCGTTCATAAAGTCCGAGTCAATGACCACGACCCGGTGATTATTGAAGTCCGTGACGACGATATTCCCCTCCGGGTTGAAGGCGACGCCGCGCGGCGAGTCAAAGTGCTTCCACATGTTTGGCGTCGTCTCGTAGCCGTACTTGCGCAGGAATATCCCCTCGGGGCTGAAAAGCTGGACGCGGTGATTGCGCGTGTCCGAGACGACGATCTGGCACTCGGAATTCACGGCCACGTCCCAGGGGTAGTTGAATTGGCCGCAGCGGCAGCCCTTCTCGCCGAAGCTCAGCAGGAAAAGTCCTTCCATTGTTAACACCTGCGTGCGAGTGTAATTGGTGAGGTCGGGGACTCTTTGGCCTATCTATCTGGGCCAGCGCGGCTTTGGGGTGTTCTGGGTTCGTTCGTGGACAGGGGGAGGGGGGTGGAGGGTGGGAGCGGTGAGAGGCAATGATGCACTCATACCTGAATGCGATGATTATCCTTGTCAGCGACGATTATGCGTCGGCGTCCGTCTACGGCGACCCCGGCCGGTCTGTCGAATTGCCCGGGCGCGGTCCCGTGCGTACCGAATCTCCTTACGAAGCTCCCGTCTTGTCTGTAGATCTGGATGCGATTGTTGGACCGGTCGGCCACGATTATGTGGCCCTCCTTGTCGCAGGCCACCCCCCAGGGCCTGCAGAGATTGTCGCTCGCGTCGGCGTCGTTGCCGATCACCTTGATCGGTTTCGTCAGACCCGCGTGCTGCTGGCCCGATCTCCCGGTGCGCACCGTCACCGGGAAACTGCTCGCTGGCACGGGACGCCCGCGCGGCACTGGACCCAGTGGTATCATTTGACCACTGGAATTTGACGTCTGGGACTGCGAGTTGCCGTGGAAGAACTGTAAACACCAGCGATTCCCACTTGATTACCATTATTCAGCCCTCCAACACTCAAGCACTTCTCAACAGTTCACATACGTGTTCATTATTTTTATTGGAGAGAAATTTATTGGAAGAGGATGATAGTGTTTGCGTGAGGAGGCATTAGAGGCGGCTGTTTCCTTATAAAGTTGAATTGTAGATGGAAGAGAATAGCAGGTAGGAGGTTGTTGACAAAGTAAGCATAAATTTGCTCCTCTGCAAGGACACAAATCTGTCGTGGTATAAAGCCAATTAAATGTTTGGAGGACGGGGGAGGAGGGGGGCGATTGATTGCCTTCGAGGGACATTGAGGTAAGATGGGCAGAAATGTGCTTACCTGAGGAGAAGAGCCACCGCCGCCTCGGCCACGGACCGTACGACGGTCGCCAATCGGTCCAGGATTGTTAATGACGATCGAGCCGAGATTTGTGATGGCGTGAAGGACGTTGCCCTCGGGTCCCGTAAAGGATATCCAATTCTCTTCCGGCGGCGGCAAATTCTGGCGTGATTGTCGGATCTGAAATACCTGCAATAATTTAAATGTTAATTGGGGAGTGCCCGACGACGGGCTAACGACGTGACGGCGATTCATATTGACATTATCGACATTAAAGGCGCGGCTCTCCCGTTAATTATTACGCACAAGAGTCAACGATACGACGGGAATTCGATCTCGGGAATCACATCGGCCACTCGCATTTAATTGTAATTATTGGGACAATTATTGGCGGCTAGTGAGAGAGAGAGAGAGAGCTAGACGGTCACGTGGAACACGTGACAATGAACAAATAAAGCAGCCAAGCCGAGTGTTTATAATATCCGCGTTGTCGAATTATTTATTCTCTTGAGGCCCGAGGCCCAATTACACTGCCAATAGACGAAGCAAAAGCTCACGCTTATGACACGAGGGAGCAACAACCTTAGCTTTAAACAAAGTGCCGGCCATTATTAATGGGAGCGTCAAAAAATCTCGCACATTCAACACGACGAACATTACCTCAGCCGAGGCCATGTCTTTAGTCACGAGCAAATCCAGAGGATTGCTGGCCAAGGTCGACGACTCCATGGCGTCCGTAAGTTTGTCGATGGCTCTGCTTAGGCGCGCGATGCCGTTCCTCAGCCCCTCGTCCCGCGCCTTCAGTGCCGCGAACTTCAGCAGCCGGGCCTTCTCAATCCTGCCGAGCAGTTCCTTCTCGCGCGCCTCCAGAGCCGCCGTCACTCTTCTGATGCACAGCATTACATCCGTCGTCGCCTCCCGCGCCTTCTGCTCCAGCGTCTCTGCGGCCATCTGCAAATCACCCACGCGTTACAAGCTTTTCACTTTTCACTCGTGGCCAGAGCGTCTCTCCACCTCTTTACGTCCGCCTTGCGTTGCCTCGCAGCAGCCACTTGACGAAATTAGGCCAAAGCCTCCCCCCCTCCCCCCATAGAGGAGCTCAATATTGAACAACAATAATAATAATAATAATAGTAATGAGGGGGCAAGCACCTGTACGGAATCGAGGTCCTCTCTAAGGGCGGTCACGCCGAGCCTCGCCTCGCTCATGACTTGGGTGGCCTGTAAGCCGGCGCTCTCGACGGCGTCCATGAGGTGGACGGTGACGTGGCCGACGTGGAGATGTAGACCACAGTCGGCGCAAAATGGTCTGCTGCAGGTCTGACAGTAGAAGCGCTGGGCGTCCCGGTGCACCTCGCAGTAGAGGGGCGTCGTCGGGGTTGAGCTGTGGTGGCGAATCATCGGGGGGCTCGGAATGTCCGTCCTTAGCGAACGCATCATCAGCTGCTCGCCCGTGTTTATGGGCATCTGTGCTCAACGGATAGGGCCGCGTTATTATCCTCTGCCTCGGCGCATTATCCTTCCTCCTTTCGAGGTTTCGAGGTTTCGAGGTTTCGAAGGATGACGACGAGGTGGTGTAGGCGAGGTCTGGGCGAGGTCTGGGCGAGTTCTGGGCGAGGTTCTGGGCGAGGTTCTGGGCGAGGTTCTGGACGAGGTGTGGACGAGGTGTGGACGTGGCGTGGACGTGGCGTGGACGTGGCGTGGACGTGGCGTGGACGTGGTGTGGACATGACATGGGCAAAGGACGAACGGAGGAGGCTGTCCGGAAGACTGGCAAAGTGCGTCCGCCAAGGATGGATAATCGGGCATTGCGGATGGGCATCGGCGGCGTGCAAAACTCACCTGATGCAGCGGCTTCGAGCACGTGTCGCATGGTAAATCCGTACAGTCTCGGCATCTCGAGTCGCTGTAGCTGCCCGGCGAGGGCAGCCTGATGTCGCAGGTGTTGCCAAAATCCTCGCCGCTGACAACCTGCAGTAGGCTGCTTATGAGCGAGTCGACGCTCAGGTCGTCGGGTGATCTGCCGTAGCACTGGGAGTTGGGGCTACTGCCCGACGACACGGTACCCGGTGGACTCGTGCTCGAGTAGCCGGATGTGACGTAGCGCCATGGCGAGTTGTTGATCAGCTGCAAGTATGCCGACGTTTAGTATCGAGACGGGGATCCTCGTTAGGGTTGGCTGATTTTCCACGGCATTTTACATCGCGTATCGATATCCATGGGGATTGGGGCTGATATGCATGGCCGGGCATGCATGTATAGGGACGTTGGTTGATTTGGAGGTGTTTTTAATGGAGTAGTTGGCGGTATTGTGCATATTTTCAGCGGGCGATAAACAATCGCACTCAATAAAGCTAATGGTAATGAGTACTCGAAACTTTCAATTTACGGGCGCGGGTAATTAATTGGCAGGGAGAGATACCGTTGTGCACCTTGATGAAATTGGCGAGCGAGCGAGCTCTGGGTAGTTGTAGCAGTAGTAGTAGTAGTAGTAGTGGGTTGGGAGGGGGAAGGGGGGTTAGCGGTGGAAATGAGTGGTTGCCGTTACGGCGGTTCGATTGAAGAGAAGCAAAAAAAGAAAAGAAAAGACGGGTAGCGAGAGAGAGAGGGAGAGAGAGAGAGGGAGAGGGAGAAGGAGAAGAAGAAGAAAAGGAAGGAGATAGGTCGCATCCGCGTTGTAGTGTGTACCTTGAGCTTAAGGAATTTAGCGCAGGGTAGATTGGGCGTGACAGTAACAGATTTCCTTTTCAGATTCTTACCCCACGATCGTAGCTTTTGCCATGACTCATCGTGATGCAAGTGGGTCGTCCGATGCCGCGCGTCGTTGTATCTCCTCAGCGTCACTTCGCGGGATGACTCCAATCTGCAAGACAGAGAAAAAAATAGCGGCCGTTAAATAGAGGCGGCGGAGGTTGTCGGTTTATTTTTTTCTTCGTGCGCGCGCGCGCGTGTCCTTTTCGGATCCTAAATTTAATTTGTTTGTATTATTTATAAGACACTTGATAACCTCTAATGATGAATAAAAAGCTCGAGCGATAAATTGCGATCGGTTGGGTTTTCGTTGGGTTCGAAATTTTCCGGCTCTTTGGGGGGGATGGAAATATTTATGTTACAGCCGGGAGGCGCTATTAGGCGGAGCGCACTCGAGGACTCTAAATTACATGCTTGGGTAAATTTAACGTTAATTTTATTTTTGCCAATGTGACAAAGTTACAGGGAACGATGTGTACGAGCGGAGGTGCGTGGAGAGTGTCGTCGTATGTTCCGCATTTTAATTGCTTTTCCAAGTAATGGGCAATTCAATGCCAAACACGACAATCGCTCTCTCTCCAGCTAATTCCCGATGTTGGACGTGGAAAAATCATTTCGCTCTCAAGCCAATTCAATTAAAGCGAATGAAAGTACTTCCAGCTGTCCGCTGATCATGCGAGTGAGGCCAAGACTTTGCGTGAGCTCGCATCTGCCGCCATTGAAATATTCACCTTCGGAACTTCACTCTTGCGCATGACCTTTCGTGGAATGCGCATGGGAAAAAATCAGGAAATAGTAGGCACCGTAGCCGTGAAACACATTGTACACTGACAAACCTGTGTATATCATGGCCAACGTATTCGCAGAGCAATGTAAAAATGTTAGAGTAAGCACGGTAATAACTTCAAATTATGAAAGGGATGTAAAAAAAAAAAAAAAATATTGGCCCTTTTTATAGCTTGTTTTCTGGATGTAGTAAGGGCCGAGTCTAAATTGAGATCTACAGCGCCTCCTTGAAATTATACATTTTTTAATAAAAAGAGAGAGGGGAGAGTAATAAAATGATTCGATACGCATAATGGATTTTAAATAAATTAGAGCGGCTAAAGTAACTGGATTATGTAATGCAAGAAGTTGAATTTTATTCTCATCAACGCTCATTTAATTCGCTTCGATAACTATAATGTAAATATAATACATTATGTAGTCATGCGATACCTGATACCTGATATATATATACATAATGCGCGATAGTTAATAGGTAATACGTAATACGACATGTGCATGCGTGCAGGCATGCGTACGTATTTACATTTCGCATCGACGAAAAAGCAAGAACGATAGCGCTTTTCATACTTTTAATATTTTGCTCCACATAGTTGGGCTTATTTATTTTTCATTGTCCTCTTATTTATACAGCAATGTAAATATATATGTTCAATATACTTAGCATTCTAAATGACAATAATAAACAGATATTAAGGCAACCCCCACCACCACCCCACCACCACCCCAAAGTAGAAATGGAAAAATTATTTCCCGTTGCAGAACGTCGAATTACGGAAGCACACAACAACTAGAGGCAATAAGAGAGATAAGAGATTTTCGGCAGTAATGCGTTATTATTGGTGCCTAGGCCTGGGGAATCCACCAGAATAATATTAGAAATGCCAGGACGCATATGGACTGGAGCTCGCTCAACTCGCCTACCCTTCATTACATCGCGATAAAAAATTCACGGTCACGTAGCTTACTTCCCCAGTTTCTCCTCTCCCGCATAAAGTTATATCTTATTTTTTTTTATAGCAAAAGAGGAGAGTCTCTCGCCCCCCCCCCCAAATAGCCTCTCGCGAATAGCAAGTACTCCCGTCGAAAATTCTTACTATTAGTTTGGGAGATTTAAATTGCAGATTAGCTGCTGCTTATTAATAAGCTCCTGGCATTTTCATTTTCTCGTCCCATTATTTCGAGTATATTCGAAATCGCGTGATTAGCAAGGCAAATAATCGAGTCTATTTATAATAATGAAATCAGGCGCGTCAGCAGTCAGTGGGGTGGGAAAGTGTGCCGTGAAGCCGTGGCCGACGGGAAGGTCCGGTGGTCAACGCCACCAAGGAAATGACGTTACGCGCGAAGAATAGACGGCCGTAACAGCATCCAAACTGCTAGTGTACCATTGTATCTGTGTAAACAATATTTTTAGAGAAAAAAAAAACACGCCTGCCTACCCTGCGTGACTTCTACTCCCTCCCTCGCGCCCCTCCGCCGGGGATCTTGACTAACCGGATGGCAGCAGGCTACTTGCGCGGAAGAGGAAGGAACGCGGAAATTCCCTCGAAGGAAGCGCATGCGGAAGCCCGAGTTGACACCGGTTATGAATGACTAACAATTTGGAGACGAGGGAGAGAGAGAGAGAGAGAGAGAGGAAAAAACAACACGAGAAGAAGGAAAAAAAAAACAGGTTAACCAAACCGGGGCCATAACTGAGAATAATACTTGCGAGAGGAGGAAGGAAGCCGTGGAGTAGCAGGAGCGAGAGAGTACGAGCAAGGAATTCCGATTTGGATGTGACTCGGCGTTTAGCATTGCCACTAACAACTCTCGGTCTCCGTATTTATTCGATTGTAGTGAAAATGTCACTCGATCGATCATTGGAGGAGTAAATAGTGAAATTGCCGCCCATATTACGTAAATTAAAAAGCAAATGAATCCTAGGAAGACGGGTAAATAGTTGAACTAACCGGATTATTTGGCTGGGCGACTTTTGAGTTTAAGACACTGTCAATGAGGCCGGAAAATGTGGCTCCCAATTAAATTAAAATAGTCAAGCGACAACAATAATTATCAAGAGCGGCGTATTAAGAAGATTAACGTGACTATGAATTCCACAAATATTTCATACAGCGAAGAAAATTAATTATTGAGGAGTTTTGGGAGGAGGCAGACGTGATATTTTATACAACTGATTGCCGCCATAAATTGGCATTCATAATGAATGAGGTTTCTTCCTTGCCAATCATAATATTACAATTACATAAATAGGTGCATCGAAATCTCGACAGAACGAATCAATTTTATCGAGCAGCCGCCGACTGTTAAAATATCCCACGATTACGAACGAACGCCGGTAAGTGGCAATGGCGCGCAAAACTCGGGGAAAAATCATTAAATCAACGACGAGGCAATCATCATCGAAATCATCCGAATGACGATGGATTGCAGGATGCCGGGAAGCATCAGAAATAGAAAAGGTAGAATTTTAAAAAGGGGGAGCGCCGCCGGAGAAAATCGTGCCGCTGCAGACCCAAGGAAATGGAAAAAGTGAGATTCGGAGCCAAGGAAGATAGAGCGGCAAGCGAGACAAAGTCTCGTCAAAACAAGATAGACTCGATGGCGCGTATGAGTACAACGTCGGGTCCCAAAGCCCTGACACACTCGGCGGGCCCAGCGACAACACGTGCGAGAGCGGGCGCGCGCGAGCGCGCTCGCTCGCACGCACGCACACACGCTTACGGACCCCGCGCGAAATCAATAAAAGCGTCGGGGGCAGCGACGGCGACAACGGCGGCTGGAGCACCGAGGGG
>JAPYYT010003015.1:0-14625 GCA_030522565.1 Ceratosolen corneri | reverse complement strand
TTATACCGTTTCTTGCTTTATTACTTATATACATCACTGCGTGCATTTTCAATCGTTTTTATAAATTCAATAAATCTTTGCTTATTTTCACGTTACCCGAATTACACTAATTTTCTTTCTTATTTTTCTCCCTGCTATCTCACCCCTTCCACTATCTGAAATTTCACATTCGGGGTTACGCCCGAACACTATATTATTACTACTTTGATTATTAGGACTCTAATATTATCAGAAATTATGAGCTCCAATATCTTTTGATATTTTATGTTTCCGATGTAAAAACACGAATAAAAATGTTATCAAAAGGATTCTTAGAAGCAGTATATCAAAATTATTCTACTTATTTTATTTTGTAAAGTAATGTATAGGTTCTATAAACAAAAACCCAAGGTAATAATCGAATAATTTCATATTCTTACAAAATTTTGTATATAGTTAATTTACTAATCTCGCTGTTCATTAATTTTATAACTCTTTATTTCACATATGTTATCATGCTTAAATTATATGGATTTTACTAGTATTATATACAATATAAAATCTGCTCAAAATAAATTTCTTAATAGATAGGCTCCAAATCTTGTGTCAATTTATTAAAGAATAATACACTAGCAATTACTAGTATTAGCAGCATATTCTAAAATTATACAACAGAAAGAAGTATATTGGTATACTACAGTAATCATGCTAATCGTGTGAATCCAGATTTTCTTTCTAAAATGTACAAAGAATTAGCAATGTGCACAAGATAACTTGTTTAAATTAGTTATAATTCCACCTAATTTCTTAGTTTCTGATTCTGCCTTATTTAAAAATTTATGAAATATGCACCTACGGCATAATTTTTATTAAAAATACTTTGATTTATATTGCAACGATTTTCATTTTATCTATTGTGTTATTTTTGCATATTAGTTACAATATATTACCTAATATTATTATCAGTAAGATCTAGGTTTGCAATATATTGAAACATATGGTTCTAATGCAATGAATTATTATTTCGTTATAATAAAGCTTTATATTGAATTGTATCTGTATTGGTTTGACTTATCTGTAAATGATAATGACTACTATTGTTTCCATTTCAAAACATTTATGCAAAGAGATCTTAAACAATCCTGATACTGTATATGCTGTTATATAAAAATATAAGTATTTTTTTAAAGACTTATTTTCATAATGTATTCTGGGTTTTAGATTTATGCTTTAACTTTATATGGAAAGAATACTTGGGCCTAATTTTATGGTGCTGGATTTGTATTCCACTGCACTACAGTGGTAATATTATAATTTGTTCAAGTCTTGACAGATCTGGCTCTTGTAATTGTAATGTTGATACTAAAAATATGTAAATACCTGATAAATATAATAAATACAAAAAATATACAAATTTTATACATATATATACAAAAAATATAATACAAAAAATATAACTGATATAATCAATTTTAGCATGTACAATATGTAGCAGATTGGTGGTTAATAATTTTGTAGCTGTTAATATAACAAAACAGCTGATTGGCAACCTGATAGCTAATAACTCCTAATACTTTTTATTGGTAATATTGGTGATTTGACCCCTTGTACTATTACAAAATTTCTACTTGAAAACTTCTTATAATTTTTTGTATTTGAAACTCATTCACTCTATTTAGTTCGTTCAATAAATGAATACAAAGAATTAAAATTCTTCCAAATAATATTAATAATGATTACTGTTAATGATTTCTAAGAATGTTTTAAAATTTAACAGTAATTTAATACAAAAATTAATCATGTGTTATAATAAATTTTTACAAAATATGAGTTAAAGCTTAAATTATTTTTTAATTTAATAGTTACTTAATTAAATATTTAAGTTATTAACAAAATAATTACATTTATTATAGTCGGATCATGACTGTTACATCAGCAAATGAATTTTATAGCATAATGGGTGTACTTACAAGAGAAATGCTTGAATTCACTGATACAAATCATCTTGTAAAGGTAATAATAAATATGTTAATCGAAAAATCTGGATTTTTAATACAACTTTTAAAAAATATAAATAATAACCATTATAACTCAAAACAATCTAAAAAAAGAATCTATTATAGTTTTTTATAGTAAAAGAAACGATTGTAACGTTAAAATATTTTATGGTTTTAAATTTTAGTAGCATCTTTTATATTAGTATATTAATATCGCAATTCAAATATGCTTTTGTTCTTATCTAGTACAATCAAAATGCACATATAATTGTATTTATAACTTTTTAAAATTAACTACTTTATAATTAATCATACATTAGTATTTTAATATAAATATTAATATATGCACTTTAAATTATTTATTTACTAAATTTAAACAATTTGAAGAATATTTTACTTTATCTCTAACCTAAAAAAATCAATATTAATTTTACAAATTGAAATTAATTTTAAAATAAAATGTTCTATTTGTGTATTTATACATTTAGACTATTGTTAGTATGGGAACTCTTCATGAAGTTCAAAGATTAAGAGAAAACTACCGATGCAATACAACAACGTGGACCAAAAGAATAAACAGTGACAATGACAGTGATACAGAGGATAATGAAAAATTAACAATTGCTGCAGCTATTTTTACTACACCGAAAAATAGAAAATTTGGTTTGTTAAAATGGTTTTACTTAATTTTAAATTAATTTTTTTATTTTAATATTTTCATCTTTTATATTTTAAATAAGGTTTATTATACATACTATTCATAAACATTATTAAATAATAAAATTGATTTAATAATTATTTGATGAAACTACTTTTAAAACTAGACAAACTAAAATGATTAATGTATAAATATATAAAAATCATTATGATTTAGATCAAAATTCTTCTAAAACAGTAACATCCAGTGACAGAGAACGCCTTGCTCTAGATATAAACATATTAGAACAACAATATACAAAATTAAGAGAGCATCAACGACAAGCTCACATTATTCATACAAGTATGTCTACAGATATATTTATAAATAATACAATATATTGATTTAAGAAATAAACAGCCAGCATAATAATTTCTATTTTAGAAAATTTAAAGTTAATGATTTAAGTCAAATTTAAATTTAAAATTTTAATGATTATTTTATTACATGTATTCTATTAAATAATCTGTAAGAATTAATAATATAAATTTCTTTAAATATGATTATAAAATATAAAACTACATTTACAATAATATATAAATAATTAAATAAAATAAAATGTAAAATAATATACAAAATATTTAAGCAATATAATGAGATAAACTTGTTTTAATGTGTTAAATAAAATTAAATATTGTATAATTTCATTTATTTGATATATGAAAATTTGAAATTTTTCGGGATAATGAATATTTTCTATTTGATTTTAATAAATATTTGATTTATTATTGCATATCAACAGATGTGATTTTTGTGTATCAAATGTTTGTGATTTAATGTTAATACACATATAAAATATTCTAAGATACAAAAATAAATTTCATTTTTATTTGATGTATTTTTGACCCTTTTCATATTTTGTAAGAAGATGCATGTACAAAACAGTCAATAGTACCGACTTCATCCACAATTCAGACAATAAATCACTTACTAATTGGTAACAATGCATTAGCAAATATTAAAAATCGATCATGTACTAGAATTACAGCATTGTGTAGTAGTCCTAGGAATCAAAATCACAAAGACTGTCAACAACAAAGTATTACAATTAATTGGAAGGACATAGACATTAGAAAAAATAAAAAAGAACATCAAATTCTAAATTGTATGTAGTTAATTAATATTAATATTTTAATAATTTAATATTTAATAGTATTAATATTAATTAAGTAAATTAAAAATTAATGATATATAATATTTGATTTATATAATTATATTCTATATATTCTATTATATAAGTATATTATATATAATTCTATTATATTCTATATATATGTATATAATGACATTCTATCTTTATAATGTATGTTTAAGCACACTTATGAATATATGGTTAAATATGTATAGAATTAAATATTTGTAATTAAAATTTTTAATTAAATTCGAAATTAATAGAGAAAAGACTTTTATTAATGTAACTTATGTAAATATATTAAAAATATCAATTTAATAACAATCTAAAAAGTTTGATGAAAAGTCAATTAAAATTTTTCAAGCAATTTTTTATGATTTGCCATAATTTATTTCATGAGATTTAAAGTTCAAGTGTACAGTTCTTGTTAATTAATTGCACTTATTACAAGTTGCTTATCACTTGAAAATACACTAATTCTATAAATGTTCAAAAAACAAAATTTGAATTTTTTTCATTTAAATAATAAATATGTAGTCGAATTTAACTAATTATTATAATGCTTTTTCATAGTCAAATTTTAACTAAAAAATATTTCTATCGAATATATAATTTCATAAAAATTAGTGAAATAGTTTAATTTAGGAATAAAGTTGGAATTAACTAAATAATAAAATTTGTGTAGAATGTCTTTTCAATTTATTATTTTGGTAGTTCAGATTTCATATTTCTCTCGATCCCTGTGTGACCATCTTTCGCTATGTATATATTTATCTTTCTAAATCAAATGATAATTTTTCATACAATTCGTAAAGTATTATCATATTATCATTACAATAATATATCATATTAGATTTTTTCTACTTCTAATAAGATTTTATAAATATTAATGTAAACAGTGGTCAACTATAAAATTATTTTATGTTTAAATTCTAAAATTTTCCGATCAATATTTTACAAATTACTTTAAGTTTTGATTTTAAATTATTTACGAAATAATATGTTAAAAACAATGTATTATTTTTCATTTGAATTTTTATTTTAAACAAAATAGTCTTTTGGAAATAATAAAAATCTAATAATAAATATTTTGTTTTATTATTAATCATGTATTATTTATATTAATCATGGTTACAGTACAATCTTCCTAAAATATGAAGCATTTAAATATTTTTATTAAAACTATTTAATATAAACATTGTTTAAAAGTATTAAGAGCCACGAAAATCAATGTTTAATAAGCATATAATTTACTGTTTAAAAATCTGTGTCGTTTTATAACAAATAATGAAAATATTAAAAATATATATTAAATTTAAACTGTCAATGAATTTTTATATTTAAAAGCAGATAACTAGAAATTCGAAGTAAACTTTATTTTTTATTGGTCTTTAATGGCTTACATCATTTGTATAAATTTTAATATTTAACAAACGTATTAAAATACTTATTTAATTAAATTGTATGTAATGCTATATTGTAAAAAAAAAAAAAATATATATACTAATTAAACGTGTGATAATTTAGTGTATGTTTAAATCTATTGATTAAATTAAAAATATAAAATTTAAATATAATTTAAATACATTGTTATTATATATTTGAATTTAAAAAATAAAATTACCTTTCAATATTTTTGAAATAGATAGACTAGAAATAAATATATTATTGAAGACACATAACGAATACAAATAAAATTCTGTAAAATGCATTGATATATTATGAAATCAATATAAAATTTTGTTATTTTTATAATTTAGTTAGTTTGAGAAAATTTTACTCAACTACAAATAAAGATGGAATATAATTTAATAACAGAATTTTTTATATTTATAATATAAATTTGTTCGTTCTCTTTGATACTACTATTTGTATTATTTAATGAATATTTATTTTGTGACTCAATATTTCTTAAAAGTATGGTTTAATTATATTTTCTTTTATATTTTATCTAACAATTGACAGACTATGCATATACTAAAAAATTAAGATACAATCTAAATTAGGGTAAAAAAATAAATATAAGTTACTTTAATGGATTAAAAAAGTTGTCCACTTTTTCTCTTCTTCAGAGCCTATAACTATAGAAGAGTCAAAGTATCATTCAATTTTTTCTTTTCTATATTTCTTACACATGTATTATTTTTTTCTCTTTAAAATTGATTTGTTTTTTATTGTTATGGCCTGCAGCAGTTGACATGTTCGCTACTAATACTAATACAGTGAACTTCGTGGATGGTGAATTATCCGAAGCTACTGTGGAAGTGTCTGGAGCTAATGTGCCATTAATAAGTACTATGAATAAATGGACATCTAACAGAGTTGGAGATGACACCATTGTCGACAGTGATAGCGACAGCACCTCTACAGAGCTCTGTGATGAGCCTGACTTGTTAAGTGATGTTGACAGTGGAGAGCTAAAATCAACCTCTGAATACTTTATTAACGTGAACACAAATGTCGAGGAGAAAAGGTCCCAAGCGTTGAACAATGAGGTTTCAATTATCGAGCAGAAACAGAACGTCAGATCGAGGTAGTTGGAATGAATGAAATAATAGGATATCCTTTTGATTTTAAACATTAACATACATGTATTCAAACATGCATTCTATTGTAGAATTATAATAATGAGATAAACAATAATCGTCAAACATATTCTTCGTAATGGTAAGAATAATATTCAAGTGTAACGAAATTAAATTTGCAAATAGAAATGTAATCGATAAATATTTTTGAATGAATAATATAATTTAATTAAAAAACTTATATTACATATTTATAGAAAATAAATTTTTAAAGTAAGTTTTTGTCCGGTATTATAACAAAATGTTTAAATTTAATTTTAAACGTAATATTATTCTTATATATTTTATAGGAACATCTCTTATCAAATAACATAATTTTAATTTCAAAATTATAAAAATTAATAAAATAGACATTTTATAATTTATATTTATTTTCTTTAAATTTTAGACTTAGAAATTTAATTTTACGTAAATAGTTAATTAAAAGTTATTAATTTAAAGAAATTCCGAAAAATCATATGAATTGTAATTTAATGATATCACATTCAATAGATCAATAACAAGATCAATAATTTTGTACATGTGTTTTATTAAAATTAGGGGGATACGGATCATATTGATCAATAATAATTAAAATAAAAAGGACAGTCAAGATAAATTTAATTAAGATCAATTTGTTTAAATCAAATTTGTACAAAAATTTTAGTAGCATATTCATCATTGGGTCATATTGGAATAATATTAATTAGAATTGATCATAGATTATGTTCTTCAGTAATATTTGTGATTGTAAATTATTTTTATGAATGAACTGAATCTCTAAATTTACTTTAAAATACTTAATAATTGTAGATTTAATTTATTACTTTCAATTCATAGATGATGATTTATTTTTTATAGTATTAATATGTCAGTTCCAATTTCTCTTAATTTGATCAGGGAAGGGGTAGGGATTCAATTTATTTTGAGCAAAAAATTCTTAATTGTAATTTTTTAAAGGCAATTTATAATTTGTATTTTATTCATTAAAGTTTAAATATAATAATTATTCAAAATTTCTTTAAGTAATTATTAATTTTGTATCTTTATAAGAATTTTTTTTCCAAATTCAGTTGAATAAAATTCACTTTGAACAAATTCAGACAGATTAATTTTTAAATTGACACAATATAAATTTTGAATATTACTAATTAATATCAGTTATTAATAATATATAAATAATGCAAACGATTATATTATCATGTTTAAAACAACAGACATTTATTAATAAAAATTTTATTTTCTGAAATAATTGTTTCTGAAAAAATTGAATATTTTTAATCAATTGACTTTTTAGTTTGAATTCAATGTTAATCATAAAAATATAAATATAAAATTTGTAAAATATAAAATGAATAAAAAAAATGTAATTATAGAATAAAATCATTTATATAAAGAAAAAATGTATAATTTTAATAATACTCAGAAATTTATAAAAAAATAGAATTATAAAAATTTAATAAAAAAAATAATTAATAATATTTAACCAATACTTAAACTTCAACATTATTTTGTTTTTAAGTTTTTATACTAAACAAACAATTGGATTAATAAAAATGTAACTTGTATTATAAAATATTATAAAAAGACTTTTTTATAATAAACCTTTTTTATTTTTAACTAATATTTGATTTATTTAATTTCAGTGACAATTATAAAGTTTCTATGAATGAGACATCTATTTCTGAAATAATGAATCAGAGTCGAAGACTATCAAGTTTTGCTGACCGCAGAACTTCTTTAGAAAATACATGTACCATTGTAGATAAGAAATCATCCAATTTTAACAATACTATAAAAAATGAAAAATTAGCTGCTTCAAAATTATTAAAACACAATTGTTTTGAAGAAAATATATCAACAAATCGAGAATTAAATAATGACCTTATCAAGAGAGAAAACTCAAAAATTTTCGAAATATTTGATAATCCTCAATCGAACGAAGAAAATATTTCAAAGATTTCAAAGCCCCTTGACATTGGATATTCGATAAAAAAATCAATAATTTTTGCACTCAAGGATATGTTTTCTTTAGATAATAAAAATTCAATAACTTTTAAACTGTCCGATGATAAATCAAACAACGAACAAAAATTATTAGTACCATTGAAATTAAAAGTCAATGGTTCAATCGTAGAGAAAAAATCAATACCACTCTTAGGTTTAATTGATAATAGTTTTGCGATGAGTAAAGATACATTAAATGAGACAGCAACTTCTATAGTAGAAAGCTTAGATCATAGTTATGATTTATTAGATTTCGAAAATAAAATTGATAATTATCTAACTAAAGATGCATTCAAAAGTGCTGCGGTAGAAAGTAGTGGTAGTGCGGATAATGAATCAGTTTCGGCGATTAATGTAGATGACATAAATGTTGCCGACACGAAGTATTCTATGAAATCGAACCACACAAAATATATTCCTTTTACTTTCATGAATATTGAATTGAAAAAAAAAGATAATATATTAACAGAAGCTATTACCCCAATAAACGAAACTATTGCTGTGAACGATATATTAGAACAAAATATTTGTAAAAATAGTACGAGTATTTGCGGTTCGGGTTTTAATAATCAATTCAATATTTATAAAAAGCAGGTGATTAATTGTTATTTTTTTTATTTTAAAAATATTTAAATTTGAATAAATGTTACTTTGCGTGTATAAATTCTAATGTATAATTTATCATATTTAAATTTATTTAATTCGATAAATATTTCACTTCTTTAAGTATAACATACTTTAAAATACTTTTTAGAGGATTATTTTTTTTTATATCTTTCCTATAATGTATTATTGAAAATGTGTATTGATAATCAATATTTTTCTGTTTTATATTTTGAAAATCATATATTTCAGATGGAGTCAAAACTAAATTCAAAATGTGAGAACATTAATTCTTTTGATTCTGAAGAAACGATGTCACTTGATTCTTTGATTTCAAACTTTGCTACTGGTTCAAAAACTCATTTGTGTTTAAAATCTGGTGATTTTATTTTATTAGAAAAATCTACTGCATCAATTATGAACGACGATTCTAAAATATTGAAATTGAGTTCTAATTCTGAAGCAACGATAAGACACTCAGACATGTTGGGTAATAAATTTTTGATGTTACCAACAGATTCACTCTGGCAAGACAAGAGTAATGAAACAAGCAACTCCACTAATTCCTTGTGTGATCCAATCAAACCAAATTGTTATGAGAAATCATTTAACTTGGATCTACAATCATCAATTGGTACTAATTCGAACAAGTATACTAATTATTATAACTATAAATTTGATGGAGCAGATTTACAAAAGGGATCATCAGGTGTGTTTAAATTTTAAGTTTTCAACTTTTTTTCTAAATATTATTATATGTATAAAAAAAAATATGTATAAAAGCTTTATTAAATTTCTAATATAAAGTTTAATATTATTTTATTATTTTTCTTAATCGATTACAAGATTTTTTTTTACAAATTTGGCTTTTATTGGATCATGCATAAAATGATGACTATTAAAATTTTTTAAGTTGCATATTTTAATATAGAACATTTTATTTTGTAAAATGTATGAAATATATAAAATTTATGAAGTAAATCATATTATGAATCTAAATATATCTAAATATAGGTATTAATTTAAATTAAAACAGTCAGAAAATAAATTAAATTTAATATTTTTTAATATTAAATAGTTAAACATTGATTATCATTTTTAACTCATATTTAATAAATATTTAACATCAACAGAATAGATACATTGCAGTAAAACTTTTTTTTAATATCTGTTTATTTTCTAATTATGACCTCATAATTTAATATTATTTTTTGATAAATGTTTAATAAAGCATTTAATATAATGCCAATTTTTACACAAATTATTTATTATTGTTCGTTTTAAATGCTTAGATAATATAAAATAATTGTAAATAAATTGTTCTTGCAATATTTTGTTGGTTTCTTATTCTAGAAATTACTTCGGTTAAATCACCGGTTTCTTCGATTTCAAATCAAAACGAAAAAAGTTCACCATATTCAGAAGGAATGAACATTACAAGTAAACAAACATTAGAATTCACCGAATATCAAGTACAAGAACAAAATACAAAACAATATTTGAAGATTACGACTCCGACACAAGTTTTTGATACACATCAGTTTAAAAGTTTTGAAGAACCTTTTCATTCAAAAGTATCATCTAAAGATAATTCTTTTAATCATATTTTTAAAGAATACCCATACATCGAGAATGAAGATTATTCAAGTGTTATAAGTAATGAAATTGTTATGAAAGAAAAAGTCTGTAACTTAGGTAAATTAAAAGATCAGTACATTTTATTATTACCACTATATTCGCATATAAATAATATAGATTTAATAATTTTATAATAATCATTTTAAAAAATTACGATACAAAATTTATATTTGAATATAATAGTGTTTGCATATTAATTATTTTTCTGTTAAACTATATTTTTATTGAAGTAAATTAATAATAATTGAAGAATATTAATATTTAGATAATTTTTCCTTTAGTAATGATAATAAAGTTTAATCTATTACTGTAATAATAAATTTAATAATTTATAAATGGAATGAATTGATATATAATTTAAATTCGAAATTTTTTTTTGTTATTAATTATTTAACTTTATAAAAATTTTATTTGTATAGAAGTTAAAACCTTAACAATTATAAAAATTTTAATTTTAATTTATGTAAAAACATTTATTATTTAAATAATTATACTTATAATTTCTTAATGATAATTCTGAAATAAATAACACATAATTTTATGTTAATTACTACAGATTTTGAAATATATCACAAGAATACATTTAAGGATAAGCTTGAAGAGAGAGATTTATTTTCATCGTTTTTAGATAATCAATTAAATCACAATAATTCATTTGAACAAACATATCATAGTTCATTAAATGGAAACAATGAAACTCTTGAGTTGTTTAATAAATCATATGAACGAAAGACTAGTCATTTAGAGAAAGGGTTACCAAATACACTATCACCATTGATGAACGATTTTGCGAATAATGTAAAAAAGCGATATAGCGATATTTTGGATGATTCACAACCTTTAGAAGCCACAGTATTGAATAAAAAAGAAATAAATCCAAATATATTAACAAAAAAAAAGTATTTTATTCGCGAGGATTTAAAAAATTTAGAATATTTCAAACAGAATGCTTTCAGAAATTCAGCTTATAGCCTTTCTAAACAAAGAATACCTGGAATTAGAGTAGCCACAAAGGGTTACAAAACATATATTGTTGAGCCAAAATTCAATATCGACGATAATAGTAATAGCATTCTAAAATCTGTAACCTATGAAAGTTCTATCGGTAATAGTCATTCTGATGATGATAATAAATCTGAATTGAAGTTTGGAGTTTGGACGAAAGTAAAACCTCGTAAGCCTAATGATATTGGTCGTAGTAGAAATGATAGAGCATTAAAAATTATTCAAGAAAATTCAGCAATACTGCAAAAGATTTTTACCTGTCAAGCTAGAAAATGCATACCTGATTTAGAAGAAATATCGAAAAATATTACTATCAGTCCAATAAATGAAGAAATATGTAAAATTTTTAGTCCAATTCTTGGAAAAATGGGCTTAAGTGAAGATGAAATAAATGAAGAGTTAGCTAAAATAAATTTTGAAGAATTGGATCGCAATACTACAACTGCGTCAGAATTTGACGCAAAAATGAATGATGAATTATCAAAACTTGCATTAATTTGTGACGATGACGAATTTAACTACCTTACAAATGTCGATTTATCTTCTGATTATTTAGTAGCTCGTGACGCATTTATAGACCATCAAATAAATGAAGAACTGACAAAGCTTCTTACCAATTATGAAGAAGTTTCTTCTATTAAATTTCAAAAGGATTCACCTAATCCTAATACTATTGATGATATATCAATTTCAACAAATTTATATTCTTATAAGTTTTTGAATGAATCTCTTGATGTTAAACGTGATTATAGTTTAAAAGATCCTATAAATTCTCTTGTATATTCAGATAATCCTCTTTCATATATGCCTCGTGATGAATATTTAGCGTCACTTAATATTTTAACAAGCGATATTAATATCTACAGTCAATTTAAAAAAATTAATGAAACATCGAATTTTCGAGATCTACCAACTATCAATACGGAAATAAATTATCAGGGTATTTTTCCAATAACAACTTCCAATTTTTCAGATATTAAAGAATCATCAAAAATTGACGATGCTACGTTAATAACAGAAAAATCAAATTATGATACATCCAATAAAAAAATTCCTTATAATATTACGTACATTTCTTCAACACCTCAGACATCAATAAATGACTATAAATCAAAAATATCACAAAGAAAAAGGCTAAATGATTCTAACATAATTCAAGCACATGATCAGAAGAATTACGTTGGTTTGGATGATTTTGAAAATTCTACTTTTGAATTTACTTCGAAAAATACAGCTGTTTTACCAACATTAAACTATGAATATGAATATAAAAAGCACATATCTTCAAAAGAAAATTTAAAACTTCATATGAAGTGTGATCACAATGAAGAGTTATCAATGATACAAAAATCTACAGCACAAAACATTGACCTCAAATTCAGTCCTATACAAACTGACAATACTGAATTTGATAATAATTCATGTTATTACTCAAACACACAAGTTATTAATTCTACAATCAAATATGAATCCAATGATCATAATGGATTGTCTTTAATTTCAACTGTAAAAACAAATAACTATAAATCAAGTTATCAATTCAAAAGTTATGATATGTGCTCAGTAAAAAATTATTCTGTATACAATGAAAGCGATAATAAGCCAAAACAATCTTACAATAATAAAACATTAGAATCCAAGGCACAAATATCTTCAAGTTTGACAAATACACCAATTTCCACTATTAATCAAGATATTCATGTTGCTTTACCTCACTCTCAGTACAATGCATGTTTTGAAAATTCTTTAACAAAAATATCTACAACAGTAACACCTACTTCTCAAATCACTTATTCCAACACAAATACTGATAAAAGTTTAAAACATTCTACATTAATGCTTGCTAATTTTGGAGAAAATAAACAAATTGTAGATAATGATACAAAATGTAATTTGGATGGACCCACATAATCAGTCCAATATGTTTAAAAAATTCACCAGAATTAACTTTCAAATTAGGATTATACTCTCAGACAGAATCATTCCAATAAATCAGTCTTAATTTTATCACTTAACAATTTATGAAGTTGGTAAGTTTATTAAAATTAGTAAACATATAAGTTCATAAACAGGATTAATAATTTAAATTACAAACATTTTTAATCTACTAATTTTAAATTAACATAAAGGAATTTAAAAAATCGCTATTGCTATTTTTGTTACAACTTATAAAATAAATATGTATAAAATAAATATATATATATAAATATTTATTATAAAATAAATAAATAAATATATATATATATATATATATATATATATATATATATATATATGTATACATATATACATATATATACATGTATCAAATTTAACTTAGTGGCTATTTTTTATTGCTACTCATATACTTTAATACAAATCTATTATAATGATGTAATGAACTAAATATAAGCGACTGTTCCTATTTTTTAAATTATTTGCAGTTACACAGCATAAAAAATTTATTCTATTACACTTTTTGTTAATGTGTAAGTATTTAACTAATCTAAATACAATTTAAGATTTACAATATAATTATAATAATTTAACAATAATATCAATTGTTGTCAATGTAATAGCTTTACTCTCATTTTTTCTAAAATTGATTTGTAATCAGTATACAGAAATTAACTATAAAAATAAATAATTACAAAATATACTTAGTGTAATTAATATAATCATAAACAATGATAAAAATTCTTAGGTATTCATCTATAAATAATGATTATAAATTTGTACTAATATAATAAATTTGCGAATTTGAAACTAGAATAGAATATTTATAAAACAAAATATCTTTTATTTAAAATTTAAAAAATTGGAAGTTTAAATAACATTTCCTTTATAATGACATTTATAACAGACTTAACGTATGTTGGTTAAACTATTACGAAAAATTTAAACTTAAAAGTAAAAATGTTTTTGATTTTGTGATTAATGATGTATAAATTTAATTGACTTATATGTATAAATGTAATTACCACTTAATTTTTGTTATATTAATTATGCTAGTTAATTATTAAA